>JAPDSC010031223.1:8062-28796 GCA_026290005.1 Latrodectus geometricus | reverse complement strand
ATAACGAATTAACATATTTTAGTTTGTCAGTATTACCATAACGAATTAACATATTTTAGTTTGTCAGTTGAATTCTTAAAAAAATGTAAGTATTTTTCCATTAACGGGACTAAACTTGTCGCCAATTACTTTGTTAAAATCACCAAGAGATTCCTAGGAAGCCACCATTTCTCTTGACCAGAATGATATTTTGCAAAGTTTTATCGTGAATATTAAAATCGTAAATATTTTGGCGATTATTTTTATGTGTCGAACTTTTCGCCAAATACTGATAAATTTGGCGATCCAGTCACGATAACAGTAAAATGCCATATTTTTCAATGCATCCCTAAGTAAGTGCTATTATTTTACTTTGTATAAAGTTAAAGAGATTAAATTAATCGTTCAATTTCGCTAATTGTCTCATATTTTCCCCATTTCTTAAAAAAAAAACAATATTCCAATCTATTTAATCGCATTTCGCATTAGAAAAAAAATGTTTTTATCTTCAATTTAGTTTTAGATTGTAGGATAAGAAAACGGTGCCAAAAAATGGGAAAAGTTATTTACTTCCAATAGTTATGTCTATCCTTACCTAGGAAAGAATCCCAATAAGACTAGACTTTATTTTTCACTTAAAATAGTTCAATCAGTGGCGGATTTTGGGTAACTCGATTAAGCAGCGCCCGCGACCTGCTGGAAACTCGATTAAACATAATTTTCCAGATTGAAGCAAGCACAGCGAGAAAAGTTCCCCCGTTAAATCGAATTAAACCTCGGAAACTCTTGCGTTAAAACCCCACCCCGTTAATATTCTGTTTATGAATTAGAAGAGAGACAGTGCTAATGTAATTTAATGGGTCGACAAATTATCTCAGAGTTATGGGTCAAGAAAGAGCCAAATTTCCCAATTTTTTTTCTCTCTTCTCATCTTTTAAGACAGTCAATAGTTTGTCGAAGTCCGATGCCAATGAAATTAGGTCAGATCAATTATCCAAGAGGTGTAATTTCTCCGGACAGAATTAATCGACAAAAGCTAGGTTCCATACTGGTGTCGTAAACTCAGATTGCATTGTTATAATGAAGTTTGATTAATTATAATTAATTAATCCAATTATCAGTTAGAGCAAAAGAAGGTATAAAAGTTATTGTACTGTTAGATAATATTAATCTACCTGAACGTAAACGTCAATTCTTGTAATTAATAACAGAGTAAAAAAATAATCATTTAAATCTATAAACCAAGGTAGAAATTTTCTTACATTGTTACATTTAACATTGTTACATTTACTTTGTTACATCTTTCTTATTGTTACATTTACATTGTTAAATCTTTCTTATTGTTACACTTACATTGTTACATCTTTCTTATTGTTACATTTACATTGTTACGTCTTTCTTATTGTTACATTTACATTGTTACATCTTTATTATTGTTACGTTTAACATAGCATGTCACTTAAGTTTATAATTTAGCTTGGTACAATAATTGGTAATTTATTGTTTTGTGTGTAAGTTATACACTTCTTGTGCAAAACAATTAATTTAACTAGAGCCTGCGTTTAAAGTGAATTCAAAACCCCCATAAGCATCAACACAATTTAATTCTGAAGATATCAATTAAATTTTTCTCAAGAATTTAAATAATAATCCTTGAAAGAATTAGGGTAATTATTCAAATCTAAAAACGAAACTAGAAGTATCCTTCAAGAAATTTTTAAAATTAAAAAAAAAAAAAAAAATAGCTTCTAACTTAAGCATATTAACAATGTTGTTAATTAGCCATATATGATTTTGTTTATAGTTATTTAACTGCTTCTTGCACAAGATGATTAATTCGACTTATGCTTACAGCTTAAAATGACTTCTGAACCACAATAAATATCAAACATTGAAGTGGGAATCGAAATCAAGAACTGTTGAATTGAAAACCTAAATACTTAACCATTCATTTTCCATCTACGAAATGCGAGGATAGAATTGAGCAATCGAATATAGTTTATGATGAAGAATAGAACGATGGAAATGCTTTTCTTAAATTCTTCTTTTTATTTACGAACATTAATAGATTGTAACCTACAAAACTTCTAAATAAAGAATTAAAAAATCGAATAAAAAATTCAGCTGTTAGTGATAAATAGTTTATCGGTAACCAGTGTAATGGTATTACGAGTTAGTTAACATTTTCGAATAATCAAGGTCCTTCAGTTCAGAAATAAAATTTTCTAAGCGAAAATAAATAATGCCTGAGTATCACAAAACTTCTCATCGCCAAATCCTTCTATAGGTGAAAAATGAGCCAAATCTGTAGATTAATGCACCAGAATGAATTCTTTCGTCGGGTGAATTCCGATTGAACGTGAATTATATATTTACGAAAATTCCACTCAAATTATGAACAATTTAACTGGCGTTTTGGGAACCCCTGAATTTTATCGAATGTTATTTATTTTTAAATTTTGACTAGTTATTCTAAAAGTTTTACTTAAAATTTAATTCAGAATTCAGCCCGAAATTTTCTTGTCATTCAAAAATTCAGTTAATTAATTTGAAGCTAAATAACAGAAAATTTTTAAGATTGCAATCATAAAAATATTTGGGTGAGTGAAAGTTATATATAGTTTGGCGACGAAATTAAATATGTCGCCAAATCAGTACCAAGTTGTACAATTTTACACTCCGCTCAATTATCGAATATTCAAAACCAGCTGCCCTTCTATTTCCATGAGAACGCGCGATCCTTCAGTTTAACAGTCGCCAGAGTGCCATCGCGCCATTTTGTTCTATCGTCGCCATAATATTAAGCCTTATACTCCGGTGGAACTCATTGCTTAATACCAAAGACGCCCCTTTGATGAGACCGCCCTGTGCGGAGGATCAAATGTGTATCAGACAACTGCCGTGCCAAGTCGGCTTTGTGGTATTGCGTTAAAAGGTATAATCCGAATCTTCGGAATACCGAACGGCCTCTGTGGACATTCGGACAGTTTCGTCCCGATAAAGAGAAGGAGACTCCTATTTAAAGCTGAACAGTAAATATTAGATCGGAAAATTTGCATGGGATGAAGAGGGTGTGGAGTTCCAACGCCTCCACCACCACCCTCGTCCGAATTCTGAAGTGCGATCGTGATTATTATGCGTTTGATGCTGGGACATACTCGACACATAATTTCCATGAGGTTGCGGAAAGTTGGGTTTGTTTTGTACCTCAGACAGAGCGGATATTTGGGATTAATTTGATTGGGAACTTATCTGAATCGCAAAGCGAAGCAATTTCAGTTTACAATAAATGGCTTGTGTCGCTTTGCACGAAATTACATGTAGTGAATAACAAATAATAAGATGAGCTTAACGCCAATTTAAAATAATAGTCTGAGCCTAAAGCTGGGTAAAATCTTATCTCGAAAATTTAAATCATCGTGAACTTAAACTATTCCATCCTATAATTTAAAATTGTGTGTTAATAATCCTCAATTTCCAGATAAAGACTGAATGAATATAAAAATAAATTTATCCCAATGTCAATCGAATTTTTACTCAATCATATAAAGTAAAATGTAACTATTGTTGAATAATTTGAGCATTTGAAATGTAAATATGAGCATTATAGAAATAAACAAAACAACAGAGGATTTTGAGACGTATTTTAAAATGGCAAACAACTCCTTTCAGCAGCAAAATTTTCATTGATGGAATGTCAAATACATTCGAAAGAGGATAAATATTAAAATAAGTACTATAAAGATAGAAAACTTTTTTAATCCTTTTGGTTTAAATAAATAACATATAAAGCCATAAAATGATTCTGTTAACATCTTACGAAATGCTTGAATTTTGCCATATATCACTCTATAGATTGGTTAAATTAACAAACAAAAAGTCCAAAAACCTATGAAGTAATCCATGGATAATGTTTAATCCCTTGAAATGAGAACTCAACTCTTTTTTCGCGCGCGAAATGCGCTAAATACCATCATATAACCCCAATATTAAGAACTCAACTTCTTAATAATAATAAAAAGTAAAAACATTTAAATCGTCCTTGCCGATGTAAACTAAACATAAATTGGATGTTATGATTTATTTATTGCTTGCATAAACAATCAAATATTAATATTAAATGTTCTTTACATGAAATAAATTTATCTTTACTTAATGATTCATAAGTATTTATTCCTTAATAGCGGTATCAAGAAAAACAAATTTCCAATAATATATAAAATAACCCATCCCACTAAGATATTGGCCAACATTTTCTTTCCAACTGCTCACGGAATCCCACTGACACATTGACTTGTTTTTTTGATGGTTGGACAAAATTGTATATTCAACATTATTGGTGAAAACGATTATTTGCTTAACTAACAGACCAATTAATTATAAGTAATATAAAGTGACGTGCATATGACCTCAACTGTGTAACGAAAGAAACAACCACTTTATGATTAAAAAAACTTTTTTTGCAATAAGTAGTACAGTAACTCAACAAATTCGGCTTGCGGTGGTACACGATTGTAGAGGCCAAATAACTAAGCCAGAACAAGATTAAATCGAAATCTCCCAAATCCAATATACACGCGGTGCTGCCATATCTTTAATATATATTCTCGCTGACGTCCAGGGCTCTATGTTCAGCGGCCAGAAGGCTGTGTAATATGTGCCCAGGCACACTCGGTAACTATTAATATGGGCTGTCGCCCAGCGTTCAGGTTAAACCACGTAGCTTCAATTAATGACTGTACCCGATGACCCTCCACCGTGTATTTATTAGCTGCAAGGGTTTGATTTATTCCATAACTGGATCCTGCTAATTTCCTGGATTGGGCTATTTGTAGCGCGCTCTCGAACTTACTTAATTTCCAGGCGAGTTTGTGTGTATAGTTTCGCTAACGAAAAGCAAGTTATTAATTAATGTACTCTTTCGGCGAAATCGAATCAATTAAGGCATCAAGGATTCATGAAAAGTTAGTTTGGTGTACAATAGACTTTAGCACGGAACTATAAAATTTTTACTAATAAAAATTGAACATCTGGAAAAATAATTCAACAAAATATCAAGAATCCTATAATAATGCAATTAAATTATTAATTATTAACAATTGTTACTTTAATTAATAATTATTACTTTAATTTCAAAAAAAATAATGACAAATTTGAGATTTCTGTAAGTACTTAATATGTAAATGAATTTTTAGATATTTTCTTATATTTCTATCTATATTCTAAAAATACATCTATTTTGTCTTTTTTAGATAAATTTTATTTGTTCTTATGTAAATGGTTGTCGAATATGCAGTATAAATAAGTTTAATTTAATGAGCTTGCATGTCACGTTATAAATATTAAGGGATATATTATTTGGGTATTTATACGGGCTAACACCAGTTCGGATATGAACGTACTTTCTCTTTCTTTCTCACCCGTCTTTGTCTTTTCTTTAAATAATTGGAGTATGAATGGTTGCCTACCCTATAAAGGGGTACCTATGGCATGTGTGTACAAGAAGTCGGACTCCACACCAAATTTCGGTTCAATAGATAAAATGGAACAGCGCACCTCATATTGCCAGAATTGACCAAATATATATATGGGCTATCAGTAATTCTTCAAAATATCGACCAGATAAGTCAATGGTCACTGCTCGTCTTCATTTCAACAGTACATAGATTCAATTCCTACTTCGAGAGGTTGTACATTAACAAGAAATGCTCTCGAACCATTTGGAATTCATTTTACACTTAGTTTTTAGTATCATAAGTAATCCAAAGCAAAAAAAGTAATCGTATATATTGACGAAGCACACCCTTTCTAAAATAAAATTATCATAATTTGTCACCATTTTATTAAATAATTTGGCGATAAAATTGATTCATATATATTTAAAAAAATTCAATAAAATGACCATAGCAGCAGAAGCAAAACTTTCCGCAGAATATATTCCAAGAGTTTTGAAATCAGACATTCCGATTAGTTATAAAATTTTGACTTGTAATTGCGTCAGTTCCCTCAATCATAATATTTAATTTAGAAACACCTCACTAGTTTCAAAAAGAACTCTCAAACTTCTCCCCTCATTGGTCGAAATCCCATATATAGCACCTATTTCCCACATAAATTTCCCAACTCCTAGTGAAACATTTCAAAACTTGCTGTCTGAGTCGAGTCAATCTGACAGTTATTGTTTGCTCCAAGAAGATGCGCGTTGTTTTCAGAAGTTGGTGACCTTATTTGCTTTAGGAAACTTCTGGATGAGTTCACAGAAGATTAGATATTCGAAACAGTCATTTTTCACCCCTAGGTTGGGAGGCACGTGTGAAATAATCACCCCCTCCCCCTTCCTACGATGGAATTCTAAATAAATGAGATGCACGTCCATCACTTTTAACGAGACAAGTAGGGATTTCCGAAGAATAAAAGACTGATTGATTCTATCACTAATTCCTATCATTCACGCAAGCCTTCCTCACCTAGATGTCATTAATCAATTACAGTGAAATACCGCATTTGCTTATTATTAGTGAAAAAATAGACACGAATTCATACGAATTAAGCCACAACAAAATCAGAATTTATGCAGCGTAAAACTAAAATTCTGAATCATTTCCTTATTTTTATTAGTGTGATTTAGCTACACAATGGACATTTCCATAAACGCCAGCTGTCAATGGATATGACTGTTAGACTTTCCATTCAAAACAACGAATATGCTTAACTCATCAACATTCTAGACATAACATATATAATGGTCTCTCGCCATTTTCTATTCCATAAAGTTTTAAAATAATATTTCCATTTTAACTATGCTTTTATTTCAATGCATAATATTTCTAACATATCAACATTCTAAAATGATATTCACTTTTTTTTTTTTTTTTTTTTTTTTTTTTTTTTTTTTTTTTTTTTTTTTAAATCAAGACTGTCAATCATTAAACACCATTCAAGAGAATTTCAGAACAATATTCTTATTTCGAGTATTTTTTATTTGATGATTGCATTTCTTATTCAATATTGTTAGTAAACTTTTATGCAATATTCTAAACGTAAAAATATTGGAAACATTAATAGTCACTTTTTTTTTATCTCCATGATGTCAATTTGTTCCATAGAAATTCGAACTAATACTCAAAAGTTTTATTTTACTTCTCAAAAGTTTTGTTGATAACTGGAATTTCAGTACAATAATTTTTCTTGTACGCTGCGGTGTTTTGGTTGGTTAAGGCGTTGTTCTAATTATTAGAAAGTAGTGAGATAAAATTCCCGCTACATCGAAGATTGGTCGTGTTCTCTAAATGCGGGGGGGGGGGCACGTTAAATATTTCGTGGTCGCAATGTCCTCCGAGTGAAATGATACCTCTGGCGGTGGCATGTAACCGAAGATCCATCGTGTTCATTAAAGGCGGCTGGGGCACATTAAATAGGCTGTGGTCGGAATGTCAAGCAAGTGAAATTACACTTTTGCGAGTGGTAGGATATGTATTCATGAATCGTTTACTTGGTGCCTGCTTCTTAATTACGAAAATTTTCCATCCGGTTGCTTCCTTTTAACTGGTAAAGTTCATTGTCACTACCAGTTAAATGGGTAACAGTTAAAAAATAACTGGTTAAGGCTAAGTACAGAGAAGTATGCTGGTGCTGCAACAATTGTATTTATCTTCATAAAGCTATTGGTATTCCATTACATTTATTTATAATGAATGTATTAGGGGCTTTTATTAATATAACCTTAAACAATCTCTCTTTCAATATATTGCCAACTTTAGTTCCACATTCTTATGGTTAGTTAAAAACTCTCCGAATGACGATATGATAATCATATTTCACGAGGAATGCACTTGAAAGTAACAAGTACTGACCACCCAGTCTTCTAAATAAAGACGTTATTTATATGGAATGCTTATCCACTTCCACAGCTACGCCATTTTGGCATTAAAAGATTTCAATTCTTATCAACCTTCCCCTGCAACACAGTTATCTTTTTTATGGAAAAAGCTACGCCAAGAAATCTTACCCTCGAACCAATCTGTTTGCACTATCAATCGCATGATAAGAATTACTACTGGATAAATTTATTCATGGCGCTAGAATAACATACTCGTTACTTCGGAGTAGTCGTTACGTTACGCATTAAGATAATTCACTTGTTATGATGAGAGTGTTTTTAGCCTTAACACTACAAAATGCTCTAGCAATAAAAATGGAAGAAATCCACTGCGCGATAAGTGCAATATAATGCATTTACCCACTGAATGTGGATAATTCTATTACTTTGTCTTCGCCATTTCTTTCTTCAGATAGATAAATTGGGTGATTTAAATGCCATCTCACTATAGCAAGGAATTCCTCTTCAAAAATAAATACTGAGTTGCGTTGTATCGTGATAGAAATGGATAAGAGTATATACATTTTATTCTGTCTAATTCAGTTTTACTAGATTTCCTCTTTAATGGTAAGTCGAACTGGTAGCCGGATGGTTAAAGCTCTTGCTTTCGGTTCAACAGTTTGTGGATTCGAATACCACCTCGGTTTTGGATGTTTGTAGTAATTCGGAATTTAAAATTTAAGTCCTGGTCTAATCGTGTATAATATAACAGTTGAATGACAAATTCATCAATCTTTAGTGGTAAAACAAACTAGTAATTAAATGCTCAGTCCACAAATCTTCGATTCAACAAGTTCCTGAATTCAAGTCGCATCGCGGATATAGAGTCTACTTCAAATCGAAGGCCCGATAAATTTAATTCTTATGTGCAAGACATGAATTGACGACTTACTCAGACATACTGTTTGATAGTATATTTCTAAGAGTCCACGATTTTGAGAATATAAACATGAATCTATATTTTTCCTTTCTTATTTAACAAACAAATATTTCTTTTTAAATGCAAAAAGATAAGTATTAGTTCCCCAAAGAAAAATTTTTTTATCTCAAATCAAGTATTTCTTCTGAAGTTTTAATCATATCTATTGAAAGCATAAATATTCAACGTAAGAGAGATAACTGTTATTTTTTATAAGCACATATGAATGGGGCAATAAATAACACTGTATTCATCAACTTTCAATAAATTACTTACTTGTATATGCTTGAAAGTAACTGTTATAGGTCTTGGTAAATTGAGAACACGGTGTCCTTCTAGGAGAGCGCCTATAACCCTAGAGTTTATGATTCGAGTTGCATTTGTGGGTGGTACTTCCCCCGATTCTATTTCGACGCCAAGAAGATCACCAAGCCTGTTGTGGACCAAGAGCACGAGACGAGAAACACCTAAAACAGAAATATGAACACAATTATGACCAAACTCACTATTATTTGCGCAGTTTTCTTTAAGTTTTTGTGATTTCGTTTCATTAGTTTAAAATTGACATTTGAATCTCCGTAATGATCAAGTATAAGAAAAAACAGTGAGAGCATTACTAATATATTTAAGTGTATCATCAATATAATTAAGTTTACCAATGACATCAAATATTTTTAAAGACTTATTGAACCCAAATTTTGCAAGACGTACTTACTGTAAAAAAAAAAAAAAAAAAAAAAAAAAAAAAAAGCAAGTTTTAAATAAAATATCAAACTTAGAATTCACTTTCCCAAATACTTTGATCTTGTTAAGTTAAAAGTAATGTATACATAGATTTAAAATATAGTGAGCTATGCAGTTTTAGTAGTTACCAAAACATAATTCAGAGAATCTCTGAAATTGGAATAACAATAAGATTAATTTAATAATCACCAGAAATTTGAACCACCTATACATACATATAAATTAAATTTTGCTACTTAAAAATATCCATAAATATTCAATAAAATTTTTAATGGTAAATTTCTGGATAACTATTTTTAAAACTTAACTAAAATTTATATCAATATTTAAAAAAAAAAAAAAAATAAAATAAAAATAAAAAAATAAATAGGGCTTTTTAATTGAGAATATCAAACATTGACTTTATTTACCATTTAACAAGAATCATAAAACAATATTTTAATATTTTTTGGGTATTTTTATTTCTATAATTTGTTTATATTAAAATTTACAAAGATATCCCGCTAATTTTTTTAAATCTATTTTAATTACATATCTGGATGCCGACATATCCATTACTTATTTTCGAGTTATAAACAAAACAAGAAACAATAGCATTATTCTTTGGCTTCCAAATAACAATGTTCAATTTAATCGTGAAATGACTTCAATGTCGTAGAAATCGTCAAAATATGATGTGTTAATGTGTTTTTTCTTTCTATGAAATAAAACCCATTTTCCAGAGTGTTTTCTATATTAAGGTGCAATATCATTCCCTCATCCAAGTTACTAATAAATTTCCCGAGAACAAAAAAAAAATAATAATAATGTAGTTTCGGAAAAATGAAGAGATCGAAATAACAAGCGAAGAGAAATTCAATAAAATGCATCAAGATCGCATCAGATTAATGACTATGGTTGGCGCGATTCCAATCAGATAACCTTCGCCATTTGGCGACTTTTTCTTTTCCTCTCACCGGAGATATGAAATTGAAAAATATATATATTTCATAAACACCGCAAAAATAAGTAATACTGATGTTCTTTTACGACGTGCGACTTTAACGCGAAAAATCTTGAAGAGTGTTTGGCGAAATCATTTAAAGAGCTGAAAACCATTAAGAACCGATACTTTTCCGCCTTTTTTGTTGTTGTTGTTGTTACATCGGCGTTATTATTTTTCCGGGAAACTTGTTGTTGTGCTGGGAAATCCATAAGCGAAAGTGCTGTAAACATATTTATGGACTGGAGATGGTGAATCTACTCTCTCAATTACGTTGGCTCCCTAGAAAGACTTGGCAAATTTCCCGGGGACTCCTCGCCAACAGAGATGGATATGCAAAGCACTTTAGAACGATGCTAAAAACCAAGCATGCATGTATAAATATATTGCTATCTATGAGCCCCATCATATTGTGTTTTGCATTCTGTCGTCGTTTTTGAGCACGGCCCAACACCAGGGAGGAAAAGTGTTTTATATTTCTGCCTTCTCAGCATTCCGTCATTGTTGCCAGTGTTTTTACAGTTTTATTTTTATGCAAATTGATGGTTGTCGTCAAAAGTTATATGAAAAAGAGACAAATATCATTTTAAAAGCGGTATACTGAAATGAATATAAAATTGCATGTTATGAGCTAAGCATTCTAAAAAGTTGTTGGCTCATAAATATTGATTAATCTATACAACATATTTTTTCTTTTCAAAATGTTTATGATTTATTAACAAACTTAACATCAAAGCTTACTTTTAGGCATAATGAAATGAGAAATATATCGTTGCAAGACAATATATGCGATTAAAATACTATTTTATAATTGTAATAACAACAAAACGGTTGTAAGAAAGAGCAGCATGAATTATAACAATTCGCAAAGCAACACGAATAACAACAATTGAATAAAAACAATTCGATTAATTTTTGATTCATAATTAAAAATTCATAAATATCTACAACTTTTTTTCTATTTTAAATTTTATTTTCGTCAATATTTAGAAAATGAACTCATATAGTTAATATTTCACTCTTTTAGTTTGTTTGGTTGGGTTTTGTGGCGCAAGGTCCAAAAAGGACAAGCTGCGCCTTCACTCTTTTAGATATGTTCACATAATATTCCTTATATATTTTTCATTTTATATCCACCATGGTTTATATTTTTATGGTTATGTTTTTAAAACTGTCTTTGCATTTTTCTTAACATTTTATTCATAGTGAAATATTTCTTTTAATCCAACTGAAAGAGATGAAAATCATTTTATAGTCATGCAGACTTAATGTCATTGCTATTATTTGGTTCAAGATATTTTTTATCATATATAAATATATATCAGTCTTTTTAGACAAATAAAAGTTAAGAATACTATGTGAATATATCTGATATAACTGTTTCATTTAGAATAAAAATTCACTTTGAGCAACAAAAGGAAAGCAGATAATCTTACAGACAAATAAGAGGGGGGGGGGAACTTAACATTAAATGTATGATACCAAGAGCAATACCAAGCGAGATTTGAATGTTTTTTACCTTGCTTAGCAGTAGCCAGAAGTACTGGAGCTGGAACTAGTAACGTGTCGTTCACTATCCACCAGGTGGTGTCGAAAGGTGGCGGCAAAACCACGTCAGATATATCCCATGATTCAACTACATTTACTGCAGCCACTGCAAAAGAATATAATACTTGTATAAAATCACATATATATTCCTGATATAATTATGAATTATGAAATAATTTAAATTTAGAAAGTGGATATACTAGAATCAGAAAATACTCGAATCCTAATGAATTTCCAGACTTCTAATTTTTGCTAAATAAGTTTAAAAAATTCTGGGCATGTATAAGGTTTGAGAATGTTTAGGAATTGGAACCAATATAATTTAAGATCGTCTTTAGATCTATACAACCTTGACACATAAAATTATGGTTAGACTATACTTTAGGGTGCCCCTTTGGTTCTCGCCAAGTTGTGATCGAGAGTGATCGCCAAACTGGGCAAAACCTAATCGTGTTTTAATTTTTTTAGATCCAGTCAAGGCTCTGATTGGTTTATCGTTTTTAGAATTTTGAAAATGCAACGGCGTTATTTTTGAATGTTCGACCATACCTGTAAGCACTATAATCGGTGCCAAAAAAATTGGAATGGCGCCAAAAAAAATCGCCAAGTTCGCCAAAGGGCACCTTAAAGTATAGTTTTACCAAAATTATTAATCTTAACAAAAAGAAAATGAATAAAGTCTTTTGTAATTTTAATATCATTATGAGTGGTAAATAGCCTTTCATTCCTTCAGTGGATCGGTATAACTGAATACCAAGCATGCTTGGAAATTAAACACTGGAAAGTTTGCGTTAGGCTGAGCACCTAACAGGACATCTACTTCGCACCCCTCAGGCTTCGATCAAGAAAACAGATAATGGCCCTGTTGGCCTTGGCCCTTGCTGTACTGTCATGACACAGAGTTTAGTTTAGTTTAGGAATGATAAAAGTGATAAAAGAAATTTGTGAACAAGTGCTAAATAAGAAATGCATTATCTACTCTTTTTCAGAATAGTTGCCGCAAATTTAATATATAATTCAAAAATTGCAAATTATGTTTAAACTGTGATATGGTTTACAAATCACAATTTAATCTCAATTACATACTCTAAAATAAAAATTCATGCGTCAAAAGTGCACAGAAAAAAATTTCTTTATGTACAACAATGTTAACAATTCTTCAGAATTACTTAACACAAAATATAAAGTATCGAAGATATATACTTTATAAATCTCATCATTCTTTGTCAAGATGTAAAAAAACAAATTATTCGAAAATCCATTTTGAAAAAAAAGCGAACAAACATCAAAATCGATGGCGATGAATCTAATCAAAATCAATCAAAGTGACGATGAAATATAATCAGTGCTTGGTGAGTTTAACATTTTGGGGACAATCTTGCTCCAGATAAGTGAAATTTTCTCGATCATCGCTGGACAATTACTCACTCTTTCTTTCTATTTTTTTCTACAATCTGCTATTTTTAAATCGCTTATTGACACAGTACGTGCGTTGAGATCTATTGTCCAGCGATAGTTCGCGTGAGGAATTGATAGATTTGTTCTCGCCAAATTTTTCTTCTTCTACAAGATTTAACGCGAGACACTGTGACGCATATTTTTGTTATATTTATTTTTTTTTTTTTTTTTTACCGCTTTTCTTAGCGCTTCCTTTTCGTTCTCACTTGATTTACGACGTGCAAGTGACAAGATGGATTTATGTCCTCCATGCTTTTTTTTTCCCCGCTTTTATTCATTTATATACATTCATTACTTTTATCGCTATTAGTTAATACAACTTTTCGTCGGATTTTATTGTTGGGTCCTTAGTGCTGGAATTTTTCTTTGTCTCGTTATAAGGAATTGTCATCAATCTAATATTTATAGATCAGGTATTAGATGTTCCAGGCTTGTTGACAAATTCTGTTTTCAGTGACTAAAAAAAAAGAAGAAATGTGATTAATCACTAGCGATCACTCGATTAATCACACTTGTTGTGATGTGGATATAGTTTAAGTCGAATGCGAAATATCCATGAAGTTACCACTGTTTAATAGACTTGCTTTTTTTACTCAAACTAAAGAATAAAATTTCCATAATGTTTGAAATCAATTTCTTGTCCAAGGACATTACTGTTAACATGATCATTAAATGTTGAAACTAAAATCGATTTTGTGTCATATTTTTATCATGATAGTATCCTCATTAATTTTTGTGACATTATAATAGAAATAACTGACATTAGAATGTCATTTTCTGAAATGCAAAAAAAGTTGGTTATTATGGTTTTTTAGATCTTCTATGTGATTGTAAACAGAAATGATTAATCAAAATTTCTTCCTTACAGTAAGAAAGTGTCAAACATACCAATGAGTACTAGTGTTAAAATTTAATTTTTACCAATAAGAAAGCTTTGATTATCTTAATCTTTATTGGTACTTCAGTCTAGGTTGGGCCTTAGCCTACTCCTCCAAATAGCTCTGTCCCTGACTTTAATTCTCCATTAGTAGACCTTTAAAATTTAAGGTTGCTCAAGACATTATCAAACCACATTTTTCTTGGTCTACCATTAGGCCTATTGTATTTGGCATCATGGGCCTCCAATTCAATACCTTAACTACTCAGTTATCAGGTGATCTCTCAATGTGCCCAAGGTATGAAAGTCTCTGAGCCAATCATTAGGACATTATCAAACCATCTTTTTCTTGGTGTATCATTTGGCTTATTTTACATGGGCTTTTAATGCAATACCTTAACCACTCAGTTATCAGGTGATCTCTCAATGTGCCCAAGGCATGATAGCTCTAACCTTTTAACCAATCTTTAAGTTGAGCAATTACAAAGTTTAAAAACTTAGCAGTTGTATTCTCCCATTTGAATGAATACGAGGACGATAGATTTACGAGACGATTTCTTATTGAAAGAACTGAAATCTAAGAAGGAAAAACATTGTAATACTTAATGTTATATGAATAAATTTAATTACTTATAATACATTAAAAATGGCTTAAGTATTTTATTCTAAATCCCATTATGATATTGCATAGCAAACCTTAAGCACCGGAGAGCTGTTTTAAAAGTATTTTTGACATTCATAATCAATTGTTATTTCAAAGGACTTATACAGAGATACTATTAAGAGGACAAATATGGATGCAAAAATCATAAATGCAATATTGGTATCCGTTATTCAATAATGGCAAGGACTGGATTTGTGATTTCTACTCCAGAGACTGTAATCCTATCTCTAGATTTAATCCTATCTCTTTAATCTTACCACATAAAATTCCCAAGTATGAGAGAACCCTATATTTCAAACTAAGATAAAATTCCTCTTAAATTATTTTTATATGTAAATTCTAATAAGTAAAAAAAAATAGCCGTTATGATACTTACGAACATGAGGTTGCCCAGTTCTATGGCTATAACGGGAATGGTGCGATTCTGCAAGTAGCCATCCGCTTCGCTCTTGACTCCTAAGAAGGGCAGTTGCCGATTTTTGCTGCTGCTCCCTATTTAAGTCATGCCAAGGTGACCTTTGGCTGTCCTCTAGCAAATTACTGCTTACCTCCAAAACGGACTGAAACAGAACAAAAAATCATTTATTATAAGTAAACACAAAATATATATAAATATATAAAAAAAAATCGGTGAAAATGTGTTTTAGGTCCCCTGCTTGGCGGGTTTTCAAAAGCTTCTATGCCATGGTGAAAATTATACCGTTATTTCAAAGTGAAACTTAATTAGCGACCAATGAAAAGGCTAAAACAAAAGAGTAATTAATGAGCATGTGTGAAAAAGCGCTTCAAATTCGCGAGTTGGTGAAGAAGGGGACCTAAACCGCAATTTAACCAAAAAATCTATTAGAGTAAAAGTATCATATAAGTATATGACAAATTGAATTAACAATTAAAATCTTTAAAAATTAGAAGCAGTTTATTTCAAAATATATAATAAACAGTTCTTCAAACAAATCATTTAAGAAAACATATAAGTAAGAAACATGGCATGGCATTTCTTTATAAAAGCCATGTTTCTTACTTTTCGTCGCCAATTCTGTTTTAAAATATGAAGTGCATTCATTATATATATATATATATATATATATATATATATAGGTGTGGAAATATTCTCCTTATATATTAGCAAGTATGCATGGGGTATATCAACAGAAGAGTTAAATACCAAAAGGCTCCCTTATCAGAAAATGAGAAAAAATTAACATTCAAAGCTAGTAATTAAAATAGAATATTATCAAGTGTATAAAAGAAAGCGCGTAATAATAAGGGCATAATGAGTTAGCAAGGACAAATAATAAAAAAAAATCGAGATATTAACATGGTATCACATTTCTTAATATGAATAGATACATGCCTGAATGGTGAGGAGGAAGAAATTTCGCCAAAACTTCTCGATGAATATTTTATCAGCATTTTATGCGGGGTGTCACTTCTCGTTCTTTATGAATAATACATAGAAGTTTAATAATTCTTTTTTACTTGGTGGCGAGTAAGAGAGAGAATTTATCGCTATTTCCTTCACCTTTTTTTTTTCTTTTCATTTTATGCTTTTTTCTGTAATCATGGCTGCTCAAACTTATTGTGTCTTTAATTTTAAGGCAAGGCGGAACTTATTTTATTAGAATTTTCTCATCCACAATATTCATATATTCCAGGAAGATTTTATGTAAATTAAAATAAATTTTGAATTTACATTAAACTATTGGTATTTCCTTAATTTTCTAAATGAGATTAAATATTTTGTTACGTATAAAATTAAGATAAAACTATAAAGTTTCCAAGAGATCTCATTGATTAAATTTTCCACAAATTTATTCAAACTAGCCAAATATATAATGTGTTTCTTTTAGTGTAATACAATTTATACATTTGTAACTGTATACATGTTTGATTTTAGAATTAACATGAATTAGTTTCACTAACATCCTTTCTTTACAACAAGCATAAAGCAAATAACAATAAAATGCAAAAACAAAATCTTTTACAGATTTCTAATACAATCATACTCAGTTTTTATTAAAAAGAATTGTTTAAATATGAAATATAAAAAATCGATTATTTCGATGAAAAAATCTATATTTATGAAGGTATCTTCAAGAAATCTATATTTAGGAACGTTTAAAAGAATATTTTATACCATTGAATGTTGTTTTATCGCATTTATTGCAATATTTGTTTCAAAGAATATTATTTTATCATCTCCAAGACAAATAAATGCTTTTGACCTTTATTTGGCATTAAGCTAGCTTATTAAAGTAAACATTTAAATACTTCATTTTTGTCAACAATTTCAGAAAAAGATACTTAAAATGTTCTCATTTGAAAATAAAAATATATCCTGATATTTTCTAAAAGAAATCAGGAAAAAGTGCTCATCAATTATAAAAATTTAGAAATCTTATCCAAAAAGGAAAAACCTTATCTTTTTCTAATATATTAATATCTTAACTTTCAAATAAACTTTATTTCAATGTAAATCACGGGCATTAAAGCATTTTTAAATAAACTATGCTTTTTAAATAATAAATAATTTCAATAATCCTGAAAAATAAGTTTTTCAATTTAAAAACTTATTACGCAAAAAATCAAGAAAACCTAAAACTTAAATAAACTCTCATTACTTCAAAACATATTTCTGAACATTATACGTTAAAATTGCGATTCAATTATTTATCACATTTTTTATCAAACTTAAAATTATTTCCTTAATTAACATTTTTATCAGAATTAATTCATTAGAGAAACTAATTATCGTAATTCAAAAATAATTTAAAATTCAATTAATCTAATAAAAATGCTTCTTGAATGTATAATGAAAACAATGTGATTATTTGTCTTCGCTGAAAAGGAAAAAATAGGCCTTAAAAAAAAAGAATATGAAATATTAAATTAAGTTTTAGAATTAATGCAATTTATAAAAATTATTAATATTTTTTTATAAACAAGAAAGTGTATTTTAAGAAATTAATTTTGAATAAGATAAAACGATTAGTTACTTTTTAAAGAGAATTTTAGAAATTTATAAGGTTTCTCATGATTTAATTACTTTAAATATAACCTGGAATCACATTATATAAATTATATTTTATTAATTTAATTGCATGCACTTTTAATTAAAAACTCCTTTATTTTTGAAGAAAAATTTTTAAGAGGAGTTTAGGGAATAAAATTTCATTTATCAATTTGACAGATTTAAGTCAATTAAGGTTTGGGAATTTTTCATATCATTTTATTGGAAGACATGTTAGTTAATTCATCCAAATTTTAATTTCTCAAATATTACTTAGGCTAAATTAGGTAGAAAAAATGTGCAAACATTATTAAATTATTACCGCTAGATTTACCTGAGTTGTGGATAATTTGACTGTGAAAGGGGGGGGGGGGAGGAAATATATAAAAAAAAGCAATGTTCTTCCGCACTTCCATTTAAAATAAATGAGGTAAAAAACTCGCGGACATGAGAATTTGGGCGGAAAGAACTATATTAAATAAAAGGGAAAATTCATCAAAGGTTGTGCTTTTTCCCTTTTTATAGGGATTAAACGAAAAAAATTAGAAAAACATTACCTTGATATTCCCTCGTCTTTCCCAGCTTAATTACCGGTTTTCTGATATGAAATCGATATCAAGACATGTTCAAAGGACACTACAGAAAAAGTTCAAAATAATAATTTTCAACGGATGTCGGTATCGATAGGGAGGGAGAGGGGAAACCAGCAAAGACCCCCTAACCGACAAGAAGGGAGAAGGATATGTATTACTAAGTTTCATTAGGGAAAATTAATGAGCAATGAAGATTTTTAGCTTTATTTTTGCGTGAGGTTAGAAAGAAGTGCCGGTTATTGGATTTCCAGAGTGAAGAACCCGCTACGGTTGCAGTGAATATAAGTAAAAAGGTGATTGACAGTTTCCATAAGCAAACAAGTTCGATACTTCTAAAACAAGATTTATGATCAGACATTTTAAGAGAAAAAAATGAAAACTGTTGCGATATAGTAGCTAGAGGTGAGTACATAATTTGTTTTTTTTTTTTTTTTTTTTTTTTAAAGTAGAAGCCGCTTTTTCAAAAATGCTTTTGACAAGTTGGAATACTTGTGAAAATAACCACATATATTTTGCAGATTTATATTAATTTTGATCCTAAGAAAGTGCTTTAACAAAGTACATAATTCTAAAAACAATATACAAGATAAAATACACGATTCATTTCTTTTTTTCATTTAAACAAGCGACTATATACAAGAAAACAAAATATAAAAAAAAGATTTAGAAAAAAAGTAAATGAGTAAAATTTTGTCGACTAAGGGAAAAATCGCGCCAAAAACATCAATTTTCCCCAATCGTAAAAAACTTCATACCAGAGATATAATATTCAGTTTGAAGTCATTTGGCTTTTTTGAGAGTTCATTTTAATAATTATTTATTTTTTTACACTTCAAAATGAAAAACATAATATGTATAATGAAAATTTGTCTTAGTGTTTCATTTAAATAACTTTTTTTTAATCTTGCATAAGTAATGAATTTAAGTTTCTTTATGTTTAGCTACTTTTTCAAAAAAAGCGAGGCATACAATTTTTCAATCGCTTGTTCTGAAACATTGATTTAATTTTTTTTTTTTTTTTTTTTTTTTTTACGATAAAAATTAAACTTTTTTTTTTAATTCATTATTAAATGTGAACAATATGAAGAGATTTAGGGAGCAATATGAAACAATATGGTGTCAATTTGAATAATTTTGGCCAACTTTCAGTCAATGAAAATCCCACTTAAATATACCTAAATATATTAAAGCCTAAATATGTACGTTAAAAAACCTAAATATGTGATATACTGAAATAGGAATACCTAAATATGTGAAAACATATTTAGGCATGGATTGTTTCCGAGTTTTGTTATTTTATTTTTATCTAATTCACTAAGGCTCTGATAAATCAGAAACAGTATCTCACAAAAAAATGGCAAAATAAACTTTGGCATCAAATAACAAACTCTGTTTGAAATATGCAGCCACAGTAAGCAGGTGAATCAATTACCAAATGATATCTTAAAAATTTTGATCTTTGAAATGGAATATTCTGGATTCAATTCAGCAATTGTTCAACAAGTACGGATCTGCGATTCTGGTGAAGTGGGCATTTTAGAGTTCTCAGGATATTCGAAAGTATCCCTAAAATATCTTGTGACTCCTACCTAAATATACCTAATTTTGTAAAAACATACATATGTATATACCTAAATATGTATGTTAAAACCTAAATATGTAAAATATGTTAAAGCATATTTAGGTATTGATAGCTTCCGGGTTTTGTTCTTATATTTTTATTAATTTCAGAATCAGAAACAGAATTTCACAAAAAAAAATGGCTAAATCAACTTTGACATAAAATAACTCTGTTTGAAATATGAAGCCATAATAAGCAAGTCAATCAAATACCAAATGAAATCTTAGAATTCTGAATTTCGAAATGGAACATTCCAGATTCAATCCAGAAATTGTTGAACAGGTACAGATTCATAATTTTAGAGTTCTCAAGATATTCGAGAGTCTCCCCATTAATCTTGAAACTCCTACCTAAATATACCTAATTTTGTAGAAACATAAATATGTATGTACCTAAATATGTAAGTTAAAACATAAATATGTATGTTAAAACCTAAATATGTGTAAAATACCGAAATATG
>JAPDSC010031220.1:0-11499 GCA_026290005.1 Latrodectus geometricus | reverse complement strand
GAGAATTATGGAAGGAATGGAATCGGTTGACGTGAATTATCACGCCAATCAACACTGGATTTATGTAAATCAACTATACCAACATGCATTTCTATGCAGCCAAGAACTAAGAAGTAAGTGTTCCCAATTTGGTTATTGTTTGATTTCAAATTGTTCCTTGCATGATGATTCTAAAATTAATGAAAATGTGTTGAATTCTGATTCTGATACGGATATTGATAGTGTTTTTAATAAAAATGTAAAACCTAATACAAAGGCCAAAGCTAATTCTAATAGTAAAAAATCTTCTAAAAATATTAAAAATAAATGGCCAATTCTTAATACTAATAGTAACAAAAATAATTCTAAAACTCAATTAAATAATGAATGTAATGTTGTAAAGAATTCAAATGACTGTAATGATAATATGTGTTCAAGTGCTATTTCTAATTCTGTAAATGCATCCATTAATCATGCAAATAATGTTACTATGATTGTTACTGATTTTTCTCATAATTGTGCAAATGAAAATAATACTGCTAATGTTGAAAATAATAGTTGTATTGCTGAAAATAATGATAATATTGTATATAGTTATTCACAATTGCCAAGCACTAGTAGTGCTGGCAGATTGAATGGTACCCCAACTAAGGGTAAAAGAGCTATCGCCAATTTGAGTGATGAAGAAGGGTACATCAGGCCAAAAAAAAACTGCTAATGTTAAAATTATTACCCCCAGTCAAGAAACGGTTACACAAAATAAGTTTTCGCTACTAACCAAAAGTAATTCTGACCAAAATGAGGTCCTGTCTAACCCCATCCCCAAAAATAATGTTCCACCCATTCTAATTAAGATAAAAACAAATTTTACAATCTTACTCAATGACTTAAAAAATAACTGTGATTTAAATCTTAAAGCCAAACTGTCGGGTGAATTCCTCAAGGTTTTCCCCGAAACCATTGAAATACACAGGAAAGTAACTAAGTTTTTATTAGACCATCAAATAGAATGCTTAGTTATAAAGAATAGGCTTGAAAAGCCTGTCAAGGTAGTAATAAAAAGTCTTCCCAGTAACACTCCCCCTGAGCTTATAAGTGAAGATCTATCAAATAAAGGGTTTGACATAGCAACTGTTGCAGTTATGAAAAAACACAGGGTAAAAGAACCAATCCCTTGCTTTTTAGTCACTTTAAATCCCAATGAAGCTGCACAAAAAATTTATGAAGTAAAAGAGGTAATGCACCTCTTAATAAAGATTGAAAAATATATTAATAACAGACCCACTCAATGCTTCAATTGTCAGGGTTATGGTCATAACTCAGCCAGTTGCCATCTAAAACCCAACTGCGTTAAGTGTGGTGAGAAGCATTCTTCTAAAGAGTGCCCTCACAAAAGAATTGACACTCCAAAATGTTGTAATTGCGGAAATTCCCATACTGCCTCCTATGCTGGCTGCCCGGCAAATCCCGTAAATAAAAATAAAAAACTAGCTAAAACCCCTGTCAAACCAACCGCTACGGTTACTAAAAATCTTTCCTTCGCGCAGGTTGCCGCGGCAAATGTAAATCAACAAACCCCAAACACTACCGACCCCACCCCCACCCTCCCTGAGTTAGGACCTATCGAAAACATACACGCCATTATGACTCTCTTTAAAGAGATTAATATAATTTTCAAAGCATACCCAGCTCTCTTGCAGGTTGTGCCCCTCTTAGAGAAAGCAGTCCATCCAACAGACAAAGTTAGTCTCCTATTAAAAGCCCTCAGTACAAACGATAATACTAATGGGAATTAAAAAATTTGAAAATTTAAAAATTATGATTTGGAACGCGAATGGGCTATACAATAAACTAGCCGAATTTAAATTATTCATTAATCAAAATAGCCCGGATGTTATTCTCCTACAGGAGACTCATTTAATTAATTCTCACAAAATTAATATTCCCAATTACTCCATGTACCGTAATGATCGTTCTGTTCATCAGGGTGGTACGGCCATCATAATTAAAAACAAAATCAGTCACACTAAATTTCCCACTCCAAAATTATACTTCACTGAAGCAACCATGGTCAAATTACATTTTACCGATTCTTCTGATATTGCTCTCGTGTCGTTTTATATTCCCCCTTCCCCCAATTCCTCTCTTCTTAATATGGATATAGAAAACTTAGCCTCTGTCAACTTTAAAATAATAATTGGTGGTGACTTAAATGCGAAACACCATAACTGGGGTTGTGCATATTCAAACAACACCGGAAGGCTGTTAAACAACTTCATTTGCAAAACTGACTTTGAATTATTTCACCCAGATAAACCCACCCACTACGGCCACATCCATGGTAATTATATAGATCTAATGCTCTCCAGGGGTGTCCAACCCCCAATTAAGATGTCAACGATTGAAGAACTACCATCAGATCACTTTCCGGTATTAATCTATTACAGCAACTCATCACAACAGGAAAGCGAATTTCTAAGAACTTGTTATAATTGGAATAAATTTAGAGAAAAAGTGAATAAACTAATTAAGGACTCTGCATTCAAGTCTATCAACACTCCACCTTTAATCGACAATAGTGTCTCAAATCTAACTTCCATTATTAATAGTTCATTAGAGTCTAGTAAATTCTTTAAACCTAAGCAGTCTATAAACTATCTTCCTGACAACATAATTAACCTTATCAAAAACCGTAATAAATTGAGGAAGATCCATAATCGCACCAGATGCCCGTTTATTAAAAATCAAATTAACTCATTAAAACGACAAATCAAAAATAATATTACTGATTTTAACCAACAATCCTATAGCAATTATTTAAAAAGCCTCAATGTGGAGGATGGATCCTTCTGGAGAGCAATTAACAAGCGGAAAAAAACCAAAGAGTGTATTCCCCCCCTTATAGATGGTGTGAAAGTCGCACTAACGGACTTTGAAAAGGCAGAATGTCTGGCAGCCAGTCTAGAAAAGCAATTTCAACCAAATAACATTAATAAACCGCTAACTGATAATGCTATCAACAATGCAATTTTTGAATTTTATAATAAAAATTATATTCACCAATTCCCTGTTGAAACACCGGCATCTGAAATTGAAATGACCATTAAAAATCTTAAGCCAAAAAAAAGCCCTGGTCATGATTTGATTACCAATAAAATTATTAAACAGTTACCAATCAGAGCAATTTGCTATCTAACGGAGATTATAAATGGAATTATAAAAACTGGCCATTTTCCTGATATCTGGAAGAGGGCAATTATCATACCGCTCCACAAACAGGGCAAGTGCAAACAGCAGCCGTCGAGTTACAGGCCGATTTCCCTACTACCGACCCTTGCAAAAATAACTGAAAAAGCAATTCTTCAAAAGTTACTAGATTGTGATGAGATGAACCAAATAATCATCCCTCAGCAGTTTGGACTTCGGAGAAAGCTTTCGACCACCCATCAACTACTCAGGGTGGTGGAGAAAATATCTAAAGGTTTTGCCAAGAAAAAATCGACGGGAGGAATATTCATTGACGTAGAAAAAGCTTTTGATAGAGTTTGGCATAAAGGTCTGATATTTAAACTAATTAAATTCAATTTCCCCCCCTATCTGGTTTTCCTTATAGATAACTACCTATCTAAAAGAACTTTCTCTGTTAGAGTCGGAAAAACTTATTCCCAAAACAGACCCATTCTTGCAGGCGTCCCACAGGGATCCCTGCTGGGTCCGTTTTTATTCAACATCTACGTCAACGATATTCCTCAGCATCCCAACACTATGCTCTGTTTGTTTGCTGATGACACTGCTGTACTGGCATCCAGCACAAAAATGTGGAAAATTCATGCCCACATCTCCGAACATATCATGGCTATTGAAAAATGGCTAGATATTTGGAAAATCAAAATTAACCCAAATAAATCAAAGGCGGTCGTTTTTACTAAAAAAAGAACTCCACCCCCCCCAGATTAAACTCAACGGGTATCCTGTCCCCTGGTCAGATACCGTTGATTACCTCAGACTTACACTAGATAAAAGACTCAACTGGAAATCACATATTAGGAAAACTAAATTAAAATTAATTTCAGCCAAATCAACCCTTTATCCACTAATTGCGTACAATTCTAATCTATCCATGAGTAATAAGTTACTCATATATAAGTCATTTATACAACCAATAATTACATACGCTGCACCAATCTGGGGAAGTGCTGCATTAACTAATATTAAACAGCTGGAAGGTCAGCAAAGCAAACTCCTCAGACTAATCTCAAAATCTGACTACTATATCAGAAACGAACAAATTCGCAATAATCTAGGTGTCCTTTCATTAAAAAAATATATTAAATTCCTAGCATTTAGATTTTTTGAAAAACTTAATGAAATTAATAATGCAGAAATTCAATCTATAGAGAACTATAGCCCTTATGAAATCATTAATTTCCACAGACCCAGGGACGTGCTGCGTTTAAGCCCAGCAACAAGCTAATTAAGTTCAAAATAAAAATAATTATTTATTTATTTATTTATTTATTTTTTGACACTTTTTCTTTTGTTTCAATTTCTTGCTGATTGCCCTTCATTGGGGTACTGAGTTGAATATATTTTTTGTTTGTAAATATTAGTGTATTCTTTGTTTGTTTATAATTTAAGAAATAATAAATAATTAAAATCAAGAGATAAAGAAATAAAATAAGTACTATACAGTTCTATGTGTTTATTGTACCTTGTTTTTTCAATTTACTATTTCTCTCTTGTAACTTTTGTGTTTATTTTGTTTGGAATTCTATAATTCATCATGCAGGAACAATTTATTTTATTGGGAACACTTATCTTAATATGAATCTACTGTCTATCTATGTTTTTGAAATAACTTCTTAGGAATAGAAGGGATATGGCCCTCTGGGCTAGAAACCTAACAATAACTAGACCTAGACCAAGTAGCTCGGTTGAGAGCAGTTAAAGTGTACTTAGCATTACAGAAGTTAGAATGGAAGTTCGAAATGTATAAGTCAAAATGATTATCAAGTTCAATTGAGATTGTAATTACATTTTAGAAAAGGTTATCATCAACCATCTGGTATACATTCTATGATATATTTAGAAATATTTTTTTTCCGTGATTTTTTTTAATTCCAAATTCATTTACACATAAGCTGTTACCTCTTCTATCACAAACCGCACAGCAAATATCATAAACACAATTGACTAATTAATAAATAATACAAATAATGGTAACTTATTAAAAAATATATAAAATTTGCTGATCATGTTTTCATATATGCAATGTAATTTTCCCGATGAAAGGATACTGATTTTAATTCAGTTACTATTAAAACACAGGAGGTGGTTGTTTTGGATCGATTTCCCCCAGGGGTTTCATTATTTTCTCCTTGAGATAAGTTATAGGACCCAGCTGTCAATGACAAATTCGTCCAAAAAACAATCATTGGTTGATGTCTGACAGTTTTCGGCTGCTTGGCTGTCACTGAAGAGCACAAATTATATTAAGATCATTAATATTCCAAAGATTTTCATAAAGTTATTCAATGCAATTTTTATCTTTTTTAAGTGAATCTGTATAAAGTACTATTAACATATAATTATTCATAAATGTATTTCAAAGTCTGCAGTTAAATATAAATTTGTTATTATATATTTCATATTTATGGATAATATTTTCAAATACAAAACATATACACACATATCATATTCATAGATAAGGCCTAGTTAATGATTGTTGATATTTTTTTTGGTTCCCATTTTGTGCTTCCTAAATCTTGTCCAATACGGGTCCTAGAAGAAGTAACTTCAGACAAGATAAATCAAAATATTACTCAGAAGCAAGAATATTTAAAAACATAAAATCAAAGCTGGAGTCGAGAATTCTTCGAAAATTTACAAACAAAACCTAAAATAAACAACTTTAAAGCAAAGGACTGCTCGCCATTCATATTGCAACACCAAGAAAGACAAAAGATATCCAAGCAAAATTTACTTTGTAGATAACATGAGTCGCCAAGTATTTGAAGTTCAGTTGAGTAATAATTTAATTTAAATCATCATTACATATATTTTGGTGCTGTTATTTGATTTTCATAGTTTAAAATGTTTTGGCAAAGAAACATTCACGTTTAGGGAAGTTCTACTATATATATTGTAATCAAATTATTTAAAATATATTTCTGAATGTCA
This sequence comes from Latrodectus geometricus, assembly GCA_026290005.1. Lineage (NCBI taxonomy): Eukaryota > Metazoa > Arthropoda > Arachnida > Araneae > Theridiidae > Latrodectus > Latrodectus geometricus. The sequence continues at coordinate 5,340 of JAPDSC010031220.1, read as the reverse complement.
ATCGGGATGGTTATTTTTGAAGTTATTGTGGATGGAAGTATACATTTACAATATTTGTGAAAATCTTTTCTGGAAATCTTCATACGACTCATGATCAAATGCTTTCTATCATCTTTTAGCTGATAGGTCAGCCGCTTCGAGTTAACAAATAATACATAAAAAAAAATAATACATAAAATAAAATTACGTTTACTATACATTTTTATTGCTTTGTTTTAAAATATTATTGAACACCTAAAGAACAAGGGCTCTATATTCACCTAAAGTAAAAGTTGAAAATATGAGTGCATCATTATTGTATTCATGCAAGTAAACGTGCTATTATGAAATGACAAAACAGTTTGGTTGAGGTTAAAGTTCTATGTACACATTTTACTATCCTCAAAACATTCATACATCGACTTTTAGGTAAAATTTATTCTCAACATGTTTACAATATTAAAAATATGATATAATACAAAGTTAAATAGAATATCACTCTCATAAAGTGAAGAAAAATAGCAGATTTGGATGTTTTAAGTTAACGAAGAATTAATTCTTTTTTTTTAAATTCAAATTTGTACCAATGATATTTCTCAACTTATGTAGTATGATTTACACTCTTAAAAATAACTTGATAAAATTTTCAATGAAAGCAGAAATGCTAATTTTTCTTCTCACATAATTACAGTTTTAATCATTTCTTTTAATAAATGTTAAATTTAATTTGACACCCGCTAAATTTGGGAAGAAGAAAAAAAAATTTCAGTATGAAGAAAATTATAATAAGTTGTCAAATATTTTTATTTCATTTGATTATATTGATTAGAGTATTTGAATTTTATCGAGCGTATAGAGACACTTTGGCGAAATCAAGTCCAAGCCATCGTTGATTTTTGTGCAAATTATATATTTAAAAGTAATTTGTACATATACAGAGAGAAAGTACATCATATTGCCAATACAGTAGTAATATATGTTTCATAAAAATTCCTTTCAGAATAGTTCTAGAAATATTCATTGTTCATTGGTATAGCAATCTATGGTCCAAGTACCGGATCATCAGCGAATAAGCCCTGGTTTCAAAATTAAATATCTCAACAAAAAGATTGATAGAATTATATGGTAAACGGTCAGTTTATCAGCAAAAATGTAAAAATGGTGTACAGAAGTTTCGAAAATTAAGTTACAAAAACTGTCGACAAATTGCTCTGTAATCGCTATTTTACCTTGTAAATAGCCTGTAAAGTGTGTTCGGAGTTTAAAGAGATCATAACTGTGCGATAATGAGAAAAAGCTAGCGTAGAAATTGAAATAATGTATTCTATTGAACAAAGTATTATTTTTTTTGGTACTGGAGTACTATAGATTAGAACACAGTCCTACGGCATCAAGAGACTGTTTTCAAAACCGATGTTAAAATCATTCACGAAAACCATTCACATGCTCTTTGCCAAATTCGAGCAGACTGGCAGGTGGATGATCATCGAAAGGGAAATGATGGGCCAGCGCAAACAGTAGTCATTCCTGAAAATGCAGCCAAAGTTTGCGAAATTGTTCAGCAAAATCCTAAGAAAAGATCTTGGGGAAAATTGAATTCTTCAATTTTTCAATGTGCAATATATTTTAAAGTGTCACATGTGTTATTTTCATGAAAGAAACATCTGATATTTTAAAAATTAAAAGAACAGAACTACTCGCAACTCTATAAAAGTTTTTAGCGCTCAAGTTCTCCAAATATTGTTTAAATGACTAAATTTTTCTACCCGAGTAAATTCCAACCAAATTCAAATTTCATAAGGACTATAAAAATTTTTTTAAAGATATTTTTTTATTTGTATTATAACGAAATCAACATTTCTGTTCATTTTAAGCAAAAAATATTTTTATTGCATCAATATTTCCAAACCATTCTTTATTTTACTATATATATATATATATATATATATATATATATATATATATATACCCAGATAAACAAACGGTGGTCCTCCGAATGTTCGGAAGACGTCCTTTCCGGACCAGGTGGATGTGAGAGGACGTCCGATGGAGGTCCGTTGACGTACTACAGATCTTCTCAACACGTCCCAATGTCCGTCTGTAGGACGTCCGACGAACATCCGAGAATGGCAATATTTGGAAGTGATTCGGCACACATTTGGGCGTTCATATAACAGCCATTATTAGGTTGTTTTTTATAGAATTGAATTTTATTAATAATATTAGGGAATCTATCATTATAATCCATAATTTTCGTTATAATAATTAAAAAGTAATTCGATAATTATAATGAAAATTATAATTTCTGCCTTAAATTATTTATAGTTTTAAATTAATGATACTTTTAAAATAATGAAAAAGTTTTATCATTATTTTTTAAAAATATCTTGAACTACATTTGTTTATAAAGCACTTTTACCGATGTCATTATTTTTGCAATAGCCTAATTTGATATCTTATATCTCAAGAAACTTTCCTTTTCTATGAGGTAATAATTATTTTGTTTGTGTTCAATTTTTTTGTATCAATAAGAGTTCATAAAAATAAGCTAATATAATCCAGATCCTTACACAATACCAAAATTTATTAAAAATTTACTCAAAAGAAATAATGTTTCTAAACATTTACAATATTTTGTGGCATGTTTTTAAATATGAATTTTTCAATAAAAGTATATATAAAAAGTAGAAAAGTTGCAGTATTGATTTACCATTTTTTTTTTTTCTGGAATAAGACTAATAATTATAATTAATGGGAAATAATAAGAATATTATTTTCCATTATATGTAAGCAAAGTTTTTTTTTTAATTCCTTGAGTTATTTATTAGTAAAAACTAAATATTTGTGTATTATTTAACTTTTTTATATCAAAAAGTAAAAAATAGAGCAAAAATGTCTCGAGTCATGTGTTTCCAATAACTGATATAATCTTATTTTGTCGTGAATTAATTATTATTACAAGCAGAAAACAACCAAGAATCCACACTTATAATCAAATACAACAATCAACTTGTATTTAATAATTTTAATTTAGTTCTTAAGAGAAATGTTATGTTTATAAAGTTTATATGAAAACTCTTTTAAACAAGCAGTCAATTATTCTACATTTTTCAATATAAAAAAACTGAGAAAAAACTCATTTTTCTTATTTAATGGACTTCATATATTTTATCTCATTTAAATCATGACACAATGTATACTCTTTCTATAAATTGCATTAAATTAATTTTTTTGTTTTAGAAGCAATGTGTATTATATGCTCTAATAAAATAATTTTTATTAGTCTATAAACACAAAGAGATCAGTGTTTGATTATAGTTATTACAAATAGACTCACACACATTCCTATGGCATAAGTATTTTTAATACCTAAAAAATAAACACATAAGAAATTCATCTGAAAACTATATTTAAAATGCACAGTTGTATCAAGCACAAATTATAAAAAATAATAGCGTGTAGGTAAGTGAAAGGAAAAGAAAATAACAAATATAGCAATATAGTTTGATCAATTATTTTCAACAAGCACAGTGATTGTAAATTTTGACTAATAAATTTACATTCTAATGGCAAAAATATATTTTCACACCTTAGATACAATAAAAAATTAATATTTGAAAACTTTGTTTGTTTACATTTATATCAAGTCCAATAGAAAAATAATATTCAAATAAATAAAATGAAAAATATTCCTCTAAGCAATATTTTCTGTTATTTTCATTATTATTAATTAATTCATTTGTTTTCCTGTGTGATAGTCAATTAGATATATTTTTGCATTTCCATTTTCAATACTTGAGATATTTGACCCTGGACAGAACCTATTATATAGAAAGAAAAATTTGTAAAATTTTACAAGATCATAAGTATTATAAATCTCCATATACGAAGATAAAACATCGAATTAAATTTTATTCAAGTTATGCAGCATTTAAAAAAAAATCAAAATATATTAAGCAATAAAGTAAAAGACATGTCTTTGTTAATTTAAGATTCTCAAATGATAACTATTTTTTGATAGACAATATAATATTGTGTGATATATATCAAATCCCACCAAGATAATTTTTTTTAAATATTTTCAAAAAATGTAAATATCTTAATCATGACAATAGATAATAAAATCACTTTGATTATTAAGAATTAACTTTTGAAAGGATTAAGTACTCGCCAAATTTAATGTTTTAAAAAGACTGAAAAGATTTTTAGACGCTACAGCAAGATCTATGACATTTTAAAGGATTACCACTGTTTGGAGGTGACAAATGTAAATAGGAAGAGGGACACATAATCATTTAAAAAATATAATAATTTAACATTAAATGTAAAAATTTATTAACATTATAAACTATTTAAATATAATTAATGAACCAAAAATTTAAAAATTGTCACACAAAAATTAGATTTGTAGTAGCTATATGTACTTTTATATCCATACAATACTAGTGCATTATTTACTAATTTTATCTATCAGAAAAAAATGTTTTAAAGTCTTAAAGTAAATTTTAATACACTGAAATATTTATGGATAAATAATTTATACAACTTAAAAAAATACTCTAAGACAAACTAAAGAAACGTTTTGTAGATTATTTTTATAAAGAAAGTGTGCACGCATATATAAATAAAATTTTCATAGAAAAAACTAAATAAACAAAAAAATGGTTTCTAACAGCTGTCGAGAAATTGCAAGCTTTATACTATACAATTTGTTATAAAAAATTTAAAAATTACCATCATTTATATTACAAATAGATGCACAAAGTAAAGAACAGAAAGAAAATTCTGAATTTTTATTTTATTAAGGTTTTGATCACTGCAATTCCAGTTCAAATGCTATATATACTTATATAACAAATTTTCACCATAAAATTTATCATAAAAAAACAGTAATATTGTTGATTGGCTCGTTTATTGCTCAACGATCCTTTTTCGCAGACAAGAGATAATTTTAAAGAACCTAAAGTTTAAAGAATATTCAAAACTACTACACATATCCAAGCACATGGGATTAAATCAATCCCACAAACTGTTAAACAGAAAGCAATAGCGTTAACCATTTGAGAACCAGCTTGACCTACTGAATTAAATAATTTAAACTTATGTATCTTTACTTAACTAGCATATATTTCATTTAATATTAACTTTAAAAATATATACAACTAAATATTTACTAAAACATTTTTCAAGTTGAGTCAAAATATATTTAGTCAAGTTATTAGTGATTGCAGATAAAATACCTAAAATCCTAAATTACTGCCCAATTAGTAATAAAAATACTCTAGATAATATAACAACCATAAAAGAATACAAAATATGCTAGGTATGTAAGGGAGTGTGACAACTTTTATTTTATTAGAG
>JAPDSC010031218.1:30296-42939 GCA_026290005.1 Latrodectus geometricus | reverse complement strand
TATATATATATATATATATATATATATATATATATATATATATATATTGTGAGAGGCTTAGACTCTTTTTTACTGAGAAATATAGTTAAATTAAAGCAATTAATCATGATTATCTTGTGTAAAAATCTCAATAATAAAAATACGACATAGTTTTTAGAATAATTTAAAACAATATGGCTATTGATACCTGTTAAATAAATTTGGCATCTTTTATACAAGGTTTATCACCATTAATACATTTAATTACTATTGTTTTTAATATTTTTATTATACATATAAATTTTAATATATTTTTGTATTTAAACATATTAACATAGCAGGACATGTTTCCCTTTTTAATTTAATGATTATTGACATGTAATGATTAAAATTTATGTCTCTTAATCATAAGGTGTATTTAAGAGACATAAATTTTAAGGCCATCATCAAAAGCCTCTAGATAAAAATATTCTAAGAACAAATATATCATCTTCAATTTCTCAAAATAAATTAAAAATCTCAAGATAATAATCTCAATAAATAAATAATAAAAATCTCAATCACATATGGTTTAAAATATTTTTCTTTCAGATATAAATTAATCAATTAATATTTATCATCATTAAAAGCAATAATCATACAGACTATTATTTTGTTGACCTCAAAAATATTAAAATTATATCTCGACTTGATAAGGCAACATAAAAACAAATCATGAGAAAAATTAAATATGATTTGATAATCACGCATTCTTAAGAGACTAAATTTTATAAACATCTTTCCCTCGAATTACCATATATGTATGTATATGCGTATGTTTGTTTTTATGTATGTATGTGTGTATATTTGCATGTTTATATGTATGTGTATCTTTTTATATTTATGTGTATGTATTTGTGTATATATATTTTTTCTTCTTTTTAAAATTCAATTCTTACTAATCAAGAAATCTAACCTTCACTGTCTTTTATTTTTCTCCCTATCGAAAGTATCATTTCATCAATGTATAATCAATATTGTATTCCAATAGTTATTTTTTACTGTCATTGTACTGTGATGTAGGTTTCTACTGCACAGATAGTCTTCAGGCTTTAAAAGGTTCACCATTATCATCTTAATTTTATTTCGAATAAAGTCATTCATATTAGGGTCCCTCTACTGATGATGGAGAAGTTTAAACCTGTTAACCAATTGGTAATTGGTAATTAATCAGGGCTTCTCCACATCGTTATGTATGTATGGACACAATGCGAAATTTGTCTTATATTTACCTAAATCCCATTGTGTTACGCTAAGTTCTTTATAATTGGATTTTTATAGAAAAAACATGTTTGTTTAAATTAAGATAGAATTGTTATGGATATTTAAATACTTTTTGTGGAGAAAAGGATGAGAATATCGTTTTTAAATTAATTTTAATTCAGATATTAACAAATATTTTAAATAAAGTAACAAGTATTTTAATTAAGTAACAAGTATTTTAATTAAGTAACAAGTATTATCTTTTTTTATTTAAATAAAATTTTACCTTTTAAATGATCAATGGTTTTATAAAGACAATATTTAATGAAATATTTACCGTAACCTAGCTTTCAAAAGAACAAAATAATTATATTTCACAAAACAAACTGAAAGGTTTATTGATAATTATTTTATTGTGATATTCCATTAAATCATTTTTTTTCTCAAGATTTCCTCGAAATAAATTCAGTGTTTAACAAATTTTACAATATTAAGACTTGAATATTTTCGTAGATTGCTTTCGTTTCTCTTTAACTTAATATTCCTTATAATATGCATATTATATAAATATATATAATGTGTACACACTTCCCTGAATTCCCGTTTTCACTTGATAAAATTTAAGCTAAATAAGCGTAAATATGCGGTAAGTCAAGTGTAAACTACAAATTCATTGAACCAATTGTAAAATAATTTAAGAGGATCACAAAGCGATACTCGTATAAACTATTTAACTAGTTATGTTTGTAAATTAAATAAAGAATATTATTTAAGGCTTCTTTTCAGTTAATTGACAGGAAGGAAAAAAAACGAATTTAACTTTATTATTGAACGCAAGCAGAATTTTATAACAAAAACTAAAATAACAAAAAATAACTTATTTTTCTTTCAATTATATTTTTACAGAGAATGGTTATATTTGATAATTGCTACCTTTAATATAATATATACTAACTGCGCCTCTCTGTACAAGAGATGCAAAACATGATATTGATAAAATAACCTGAAACTTTTGTATAACCTTGTACTTTTTTGTGATATGAACATACTTCCAGTTAATGTATATATATATATATACATTAACTGAAAAATACAATAATTTTCAGCTCAGTCCATGTATTAAGAATATGAGTTATTTTATTATTCTACTGGATAACATATTGCTGCATTCAATAAATCAATAAATTACAACTCTTAAAATAAATTCAAATAATCAGTTTTTAGGGAGAACCAGTTAGATCAGTTAATGCAAACCTCATAAATTTTAGCTAATAAATATATAATGATAATATGCATGAATAAAAAATTCACATACAATTGTAGATGAAACGCATGTTCATACAATATTAAGTTGGGACACGATAATTACAAAAATATATTAAGTAGAGTTTTAATCATAGTGGTTAATCATTATTTTAATATTTCTAAACATTCACCCGCTACTATATTATATCTTAAAGATAGACGATGAGAAAAATATTATTAACGCTTAATAAATATTATTAACTCTTAACGGAAACACTGAAGCATAATAGAATAAGATGTCAATTATGTTGAGTAAATATTTCACATCTGAATTGCTTATAGTTATGGAAAATAAGAAATGTATAGAAACTTTATAATAGAGTTACTAAATAAACTTTATAATAGAGTAATTGAAATTGTTTTGCATAATTGTGAAAGAAGTATTAAAATATTGCCTAAATTTATTTAGTTTACATATCTATAAATTCCAACATATACAAGCCAAAAAACAGAATTGGGAATGAAAAGCTAAACACTCAACTCTTAGAATGTTTTTACTTAATAGTTTTAATAGAAAAAACTTTAAAAAAACTAAAATCATAACATCATTTTTCTTATACTGTTCCTAAAGCGCTTTTCATAAAGTTTAAAACAGGGATTTTCTTTGACAATATTTATTTTTAAATATTTAATTTATTCTAAATTCGTTACATTCATCAGCATTTGGATTGTTTTTAAATATTAATTATGAAATGCGATAGTTTGTGTATTTTAATGTTGAAAATTTCTCTAAATTCGAAAATTATTCAAATTTATAGAGTTGTCTTACTGTGAAAAAACATTTTTTATAATACAAAATAAGAAATATTAATTAAGAGAAAAACATTTTTAGTAATAAAATGATTTAGGCATTTTTAAAATTAAAATCGTTTTCATTTTATATTCAATACAAAGGAAGACTTAAGAGGTGAATGAATAATTATCAAAATTATTTACAAACTTATTATATACTAGATCTGAACTTTGAATTTTTGTACTTTTTAATATAAAATTTGAAAAAAATAAAATGAATTTAATCATAGCAATTATTGGAAACTCCCTGTGTTGTTATCAATTTATCCTTGATCAAGATAAACGGAGAAAAGAAATAAATAACTAAACTTCCAAATCAATTTATTTAAAAAATATATGTTAATGCTTGTGTAAATATATCAACTTTGATATTAATTAAACATAATATTAAGAATAGTAATTTTATATACAGATATAATTTATAAGAAAATAATACAGTATTATGTATTTTAAAATTTATTAAAGAGTAAAATTTAACAATTTACTGAAGCTATTTACCTTTGAAAATGGTAAATAGCTTTTCAATTCTTTGAATACAAATTTGTTTATATAATTGTTTGCAATTTAGACAAATTACTTTTCTGTTAATATAAATGTACTCATTTTCTATCATTATAATAATTTGTTAAAAATTTCGAATAAAAAAAATTATTTTATATATTTTTGAATCTTAAAAATATGTATGCTGACAGAATGATGTAGAAGACTTAAAATGGTAAACTTGTTCTGTAGTGTTAGCCTTTAAGAACAATCTATAAAATATATAATTAAACAATTTGTATATCTTTTTTTTAATGTATTCTACAAAAAACTTAATTGAAATGCAACATAATATTTCTGAACCAAAAATTAATTTTTAGAGAGATTTACACCTATTTCGCTCACATGATTTTTATTAAATTAAAGAAAAAGAAATATTCCTCTAGTATTTATTCATGCATTAAAGTAAACTATGTAACCAAATTACAACAAAATCTCCTGAAGGCTGAGAATTTATATTCTTAGTACTTTTCTATCAAACACTTTTCCACTTGTAATTTAACCTAAATTCTCTGTCAAATTCTAATTTAGCATGGGAAAAGTAAACACAACTCTTTCAAACTCATGGGAAGAAATCCAAATCCAAACTTCTCGACTGTTAATCCAATAAATAGTGAAATTATGAAATATTTTAACTCGAAAATTTTTATAATAAATACATAATATATTAATATCAACTGTGATATTTGTTATTATTTAGAAAATAAATCCTTATATCTAAAATGAAAAGTGTAAATTGCTTAAACCAGGAGAAATTCATGCTAATTTAAATCTTGGTTGAATATTTGTCTTCGAGTAGAGTTTTAATACAATAATATAATTTACAACTCAACCTTTATAATTTTCTTTCATCATTGTTACAGATAATCCATAAAGATCAATAATGTATAGAAATAAATGGAAAAGAACACTCAAAGTCATATTAATAGAATCTTTTTATCTCTCATCATTATTATATTTGTTATTGATTTAAATTCTGATACCTAAATAAGGAAGGAGTCTGAAAACTTTTCCTTCAAATTATTGTTTAATAAATTTTCTACAAAATAAATTTGGTTAAAAATATCAGTTTTATATATATTCGATAGAGCGCTTCATTATTTACTTTTGCTGATGAATTATACAATAAAATTAATTACATATACCATCAATGAAAACGAGTTTTTAAATACTTTCTTTTAAGAAGAGAGTTTATCTCCGGAGCAAATAATGGAAACGAGTTTATTTTCTGCATATTCGATGAAAACAAAATAATTGATAATCGAGTTTCCTGAACAACAATAGACTTAGACAGAACAAAAGGGGAAAAGTTAGTGGTTTTGTATGTACTTTCCCCAGACATTGATTGGGCTATAAGCTTTCAAGCATACAGATACACTTCTGTTTTCTTTGGCAAGAAAAGCTACTGTGTCGAAGTGATTTATTATCCTCAAATATAAAAATAAAAGAAATAACACATTATACTGAACTTTTCTAAGTTGAAAAAAATTTTTATTTTGTGATTTTCTCTAATAAAAAAACTATTTTTACACAAATATGGCATTTTTCAAGACACTTCCTTTCATTTCACAAATGCTTATATAAAGCTTAATAGCTTTTACTTTAACAATGAAGTGAAAGAAGTGGTTATCTCACAAATTTATTTTCCTTAAGTACATTTTATAGAATGAAGATAAATTGCTGTTATTTTCAACGTTTTTATTAAGTTATTCTAAAAGCAATCATAGCTGCAATGGATAAATGCAACATCCAATTTTAAAAATATAAATTAAATAAAAAAATAATTTGGATATAAAAATTGATAGGAAACGTATATTCTAATTAAAAGATTACAAATTAATTTACAATTTCTCTGATATCAAAAATTTTATCAAAAAATTTATTTTATCGGAAAACTTATAGTTTATAATATTTTATAGAAACCACAGACACATACACAATCACAAGTATTAAGTAAGCATGTTTTTGGTTATTTATTTGCTTTGCCATAAATGTTTGATTACTTTATCATATGTATAATTTCGTTATATTTTCTCTTAACTAAAACATATATTTAATCGCATCAATATATTTAAAATCACTTAATAAGCCGTACACCATTTTTACTAAAAATATAAAAAAAGATTTATTTTTTTATAAAACTAATGGGCAGTAGCTAAAGAAATATTTCTTTAAAATTTTAAATTAATTTATTATTTTTTATTTAGTTTGTTTTTTAAACACTATCCATTCTTTTATGAAAGTATTATTCAGTTCTATCTTAATATTACTTAAAAATTTATAAAATGATTAGAATAGCAATAACTATATAACTTTATATTTTGAAAAAAATTAATAACATTGTTACGTGAAAACTAATTTAACAATAAATACAAATTTTATGTATATTTTGAACAGAAATTAAAATGGATTAGCCAAACCGATCTACCCTTATGTCTTGTATTTCATGTTGAGATAATTTTTTTTTAATTTTAAAATTTAAAACAGTTAATTTAAAATAATGATTTTAATTAGCAGAACTTCAAATAAAGGGACTCTAACATTTACTCAAGAAAATTGTAGGCGTAAACTGAGAAAGTTTTACGATTCATTTACTAAACAGAATTTTCATTATGATCATTTTTTTCAGTAATAATTCTCTATGAAATGATATATATAAATCCATATTTAAAAAAACCTCATATGCTTCGATATTTTTAATAAAGTCTGTAGTATTGAAATAAGTGAGCAGTTCATGAGTCTATGAAACTTATTGATAGTAAAAGTTAAGGGTTGGACACTTTCCAATTTTTACAATTGATTTGAGACAGGTTTTGTGTCTAGTTAACACTAAATCTTTTACTCTTTACCTTCCTTCCATGATGTACTTCTGGTACATAAATGTTCATGTGTAGTAAAATAGACTTTTTTTGCAATATCTAAATAAAATTAAAAACTAAATTGCAGCATTCAGAATTAATTTGCATTTAACACTTGAGAAAGCATATGATCATCAATTAGTGTATATATATATATGTATGTATGTATGTATTCTTACTTACAATATAAAATATTGTAAATAAGAAAATAAATAACTTTCGAAAATGGAAATATTTTTGAGAAACTTATTTATGGATGCTAGATGCATGATGTCTGATGCAGAAATCCGATTGTTTATTAGTTGATATAAATAAGCCCCTATCAAACCAAATCTGTTGTGAGAGTTCCTGAATACCAGCTACAATTCGACCTTTATCAAAGTCAGAAACGTGCTGGTATGCATTTCTCCTTCTTACACGAGGCATCACAACAACTTTTCACCAGGCAACAACGTTCAAATGTAATTTGTGTATGAGGAACCGGCTGAACAATTTCCTCATTTAAACACAATGTAGGTGTCGCTTCTGGCGCCTGCTTTGTCTAAATGCGCTGAAAAGCTAATCATTTGCATACCATAGCACCTTCTTCCTTTCGTATAAATTTCACGTATGTAGCATGCCACCTTCTTTGTGTAGCAATTTTAATGGCCAGTAGTGTATATATTCAAAGGTAGGTCCACGGAAAAGCCGTCAAGAAAGACAATTAAAAAAGTGAAGTTCTTTCAAAACATTTTAGACTTCAAAATTAAAAACTTCAACATTAGATAAAAGAAAAGCATAAACTTAAATTGATATGATCAGGCCATTTTAAACATACACCTGAAATCTCATGCCTAGTGGAACATCCGATAGATTCTCATAGTTCAAGATTTAACAACAGTATAAAATATTTTTCGAACAAATGGATAAATAAATTATTTTTTAATATTAATTGACATTTAAAATGTAGAAACAATTAAGCTTCCAGAATTCTTCTTTCAGTTTTCCATTTTCTTTTAACTATTTTTTAAGCTAATTATCCGATACTCTATCTATTTCAGCTAGATTTTAAATATATCTAAATGTTCTCAAATCACGTTTTTCTACAATGTGTATTAGATTTATAGATTTACTTTAACTTCATTAACTTTCACATTAAAGGAAAATAAACTTTCGTCAAATGTCATCACTTTTCTTTTCATGGAAAACTAGAAATGAAATAAAACTCAAACAAATATGATATATATAAAGTGTAATTTCTTCATTTAAGAGCACATCCAATTGTCTTGAAATAATAATTCAGTGATGAATGACAAACTGAATTGTTATTTAAGCATTCCAGCTTAGGGTTCATTATTCCTAGCTTATTCTCTATATTATTATATATTATCTCTATATATTATATCTAGCTCCTAATTATTCAAGCTTAGGACTCATTCATTATTACTCAAGGATGGACTGAAATTATTGAATGAAAATTTGTCATTTAATATCAAATTATCATAATGAAGTGAGTATGTATAAAAAAATTAATATTAAGATAAAAGAATAATAAAAAATTTTGCATAAAATATTAGTTGTATAGAGTACATATATATCATATTTTTAATTAATATCAACAAATATATCAGGAAATTAATTTAAATATGTATTCAATGATTTTGGTAAAATATAATTCCATAGCAATAATTTCACAAAACCTGTATCACTATAATGAACAATTCAAAGGAACTGAAGGAAGGTAAAAAAAAAATAAAAATTATTTTATTTACATCAATTGTATTTTATTACTCTTTACTACTAAAAAATGAGTAGCCTTTATTTCAACAGTTCATTGGTTTGACTCTTATCAAAGCAGAGGATGTTTTTATCGTTTGAAATTCCTTTTAATATGCTAGTTTTGGTCGAATTATTAATAGCGTGTAAAATGTTTGAATGTCTAAAGAACTAAGCTAAAATTCTAATGTTTTTATTTATAAATTAAAGCTAACTTCCGCTTATTCAGAAATTAGTGATAAGTGTCAAAAGTCACATTTGGCGATTTATCATCCTTTTCTCTTACAAAAATTTTAAGAGCTTGTCAAATATTTTTTTTTTATAATTTAAAAAGTATCTAAAATTGGAGTTTTAGTGAAGTAGAAGAGAGTTTTTTTCTGAACTCAATGTGTGGTCCACAATTTTAGATAGTGAAAATAAATGCGTTTTGTATACGTTGTACATTACAAATTTCAGACAAAATCGAATAATCAATGACATATCACTTGATGTTTGGTGCTCATCACTTCTTTCGTAACTTCTTGCGTCTTACGAAACAAAATTTGTGCCAAAACTCCTGTACTTGATATGCTTGACAAGCACTTAAATATTCAAACAATCTCTATATTTACCCAGAAGAAAATTAGGGAATTTTAACTTATAATAATAAATTTAAATATGATTCTACATTTTGTCAATCATTTTAATAATTAAATTTCATAGTTTCTAATGAAAATTAAAAGTGCAAAACAAAATTATGTTAAAAAAAAGAATTAATAAACATATTATTTGACATTGAGTGGTACTAAGAAACATGTTAAATGTTGAAAAAATCGGACACTGATACATTTATGACATAAATTTGTTTTTTGTCATGAATGTATCAGTGTTTGTTTTATTTCATAAATGTATCAACATATAAAACATTATGAGAAAAAATTTAAGCGGAAATTTTAGTAATTCATCTTTCACAAATCTTATAGCAATGAGAAAAGAAACTTAATTTTTATATTAAATTGAAACTATTAATAAGCATATATGTGAGAATTTAACACTTCATTCGTTTAAATAATTTACAGTAAATTAAAATGTAAATTGCAATTTCAACTATGGAAATTCTTTGCTGAAAGATTTCAGAATTACGATTTTTGTAACGAAGTTAATTAAGCTTATCGAAATAACATTTCAATTAATTATTTTATATTTATTTTTTTGTAAATGCTCAGGAAATTTGAAACAAATCTGAATTTTTTTAAAAAACAAAATGCAGAACTTATTCAAAATTTATGTAAACACAATGTCTACTATGTAATAACAAGTAAAAAATTTGTGTATCTAACTTTCTTTTTAAAAATATATGGATTGAATAACATTTCCCTGTAACAGCTACAAGTAAAAACCTTAATATGTCACATTTTATAATACAACTGAAATATTTTTTCTAATATTTTAAGCTAAAAATAAGCTATTAGAAATTATTCAATAAAAAGTTTACATTTTTTTAGTCAAATGCTAAATTGTATTTTTTTTCTAATTATAAATTTTTACCAGTAAAAACCTATTAAATATTTGTTTAAATATTATTTGAATGATATTTAAAAAAATTAGCAGTTATAAATGTATTTACTCTGAAAAATACTTTTTACAATGATTTCATTTAAATTTAAAATAAATAGTTTATTTAAAACACTTTAATTTAAAACTGTCCTTCATTACCTTGAAAATCAACTGAATATTAATAAAAGTTGTCAAATAGTTAGTAACATTTTTTTAAGATTTATCTATTGATTCAATAGTTTGCTTATTCCAAACTGTTAGTTTTTCATCAAAACTTTTTAGCTACGTTAAAATTATTTCTTTATAAATTCTGTTTTAATCGAAAAAGTAACAAAATAAATTTGTTTTGATATAAAAATGGTTACTTAAGTAGTCAATAATCACCTATTCTGTAATCGTTATTTCGATTAACTGCAAAGAATTGAACTAATTCATCAATGATTAAAGGAATGATAGAAAATCTGCTCGGTAACTGGACCGTAACATTTACACAGTTGAGGCTCTTTCGAATAAAGTTCCCTCTCTTAGCGTAATTTGTATTCATCAGCCGTTCTGATTCAATTCCAAGCTCTAACTCTTCTATCAGCAACGAATAACGTTAGCCAGTGCGCTCCAACTTACACGTCAAACTCTTCGTCCGGATATGCTTCCTGAGATACATGGAAATTAATTAAATAATTTTATTGTCGGAAAGACTTTGTGCCGAATTATCTAACTGAACTCCTGTTATATCCTTCGAGAGATACAGTAGGAGATCTGCTCAACAATTTATATAATTTAATGACGATATATTTCAAATAGGATTAAATTATTCTGCTAGTTTGAGTTATAAATTTTACAAATAAACAAAACATTTACTTTTCTACTGTGTTTATTTTGTTTTTACTACAAACTTATAATGACTTTTCTAAAAATTAATTTATAATTTATTTTACAGAATTATTTATATTTATTTTTTGAAAATGAGTATATTCCTTATTTAAATGTATTTTACTGAGTCCAATTAAGCTCTAATAAAATTATATTGTCGTAAAATATTGTAAGTTTTTTCAAAAACTCTCATATCTTCTGTCGAAGTATACGAACAAAAAAAAATGAAATAGCTACGTGCAAAGATTCTATTTGATAAGTAATTCGATTACCAATATAATAATCTGTATAGTATAAGCATATAAATATTTAATTATAAGCATATAATAAGACATCTGTAGGATTGAAACTTGATAAGTAATTCTATTTGATAAGTAATTCGATTACCAATATAATAATCTGTATAGTATAAGCATATAAATATTTAATTATAAGCATATAATAAGACATCTGTAGGATTGAAACTTGTGTTAATTCAATCCTAATTTAAACATGAAAAATAATTTAATTTTAATAATTTTAATTGAACAATCATTTGAAAACAAATGATAAAAAATGATCTTAGTAATTTATTTATTTAAAATTATTCTTAAATTATCTATTAAAAATAATTATGTTATTTCCAGCGAAACTTGACACAAATAAATTTATGTAACCTTTTTTAGTGAAAATTTTCTTTACGATTTCTATATTATTAAATAGTTTATAAAAAGTGTTTATATCAAAGAAACCTAAATGTATTCAAATAGTTATCTGTTTAAGTTTGGATTTGGTAAAAAATTAGTTTCAAAAATTTATTTAAAACTATCCCGTTATTTACAATGATAAAACAAAATCAACTTTTTTTCTTATCAAATAATTAGTTCATATCCTATGTATCATACATTTTTCTCAAATATCATTTACCACAAAGTTAGCTAAAAAATGTAAAAAAAAACTTAAAGCTAATTTTTGTTAAACTGTTTAAAAAATTATTTTAAAGTGCCATATTGATTTCAATGAAGTGTATTAGTTTTCTTTTGATACTTTTAGAACATAATGATTTCCCAGAGAGCTTTCAAAAGAAATTCAAAATTACATTGCTATGAGAACTTGATGAAGAATTATATAGAATTCTAGAAAACATTGAAGTTATAAATAAGTTGAAAATTGCTCTACATAAAATAAAAACATATAATATTGCTTATATTATATAACAAAACTTAAATTATTATAAAACATCCCTCAAATTCTAAAAGCAATAATTATACATAAATTAAAACTATAGTGATACATTAAATGTAATATTTACATACTAAATCAATAAAAATAATGAGTAGCATCTGTTAAATTTATTTTGAAGAGCTTTTATAAATTTTATAATATTCCGTAAACATTTGAAAAATTTTATAATGAATACAAACAAAGCTTATTTTGTAAGCAACACTAAAGAATTTTGCATATTCCTAAGCATCTATTCATTGATCAGAGATATCTACATAGAAATGCATAGATACACCTAGAATCTATATAACATATATAGCTCTATGTATCTACAATTTCTTTGTAAATATATAGGTCTATATATATGATTCAAGAGTTAGTTTTTATATTATAAAATAAGTGTATAAGGTCTTTTTTTTAACTGAAAATAAATAAATACATTTTAGAAATTTAGTGCCCTTGCATTCTTTCATTCATTGAATTCTTGCATTCTTTCATTCATTCAGAAAATTGTTAGTTTTAAGAATTATGTATCAAACAGAAGACTATATTTTTTTTCAAAA
>JAPDSC010031218.1:0-25296 GCA_026290005.1 Latrodectus geometricus | reverse complement strand
CATCTTTTCTTTTTATTCGTACTTACATTCAGGATATAGTATTAATTTTTATCACCTATTGTCTAGATTTTCAAAACACTAATTAATATATATATAACTAAATGAACAATAAAATTTTGATTCGTTATTTGAAACTTTTTAAAAATTTTAACCATCAAGGAAATAAAGATTCCATTCATTTACACTAATAATTTACAAACATTTATATTTAAACTAAATTTATCAATTCTTTATTAACAATACATTAACTGTATGATTCTTTTTGTTTTCTTATCAAGAAATTGGTTGTAATAATGTTATTAGTTAAAGGATATTTCTTACGACAAAATTTGATTTGATCCGATTCTATTTAAATAATTTTATTGGTATACACTTTAAAGTTTATTTAGAGATTAGTATCAATGAGAAATAAACTTAAAATATGCATTCTAATTAATTAAGTGAGTTTTATATTTATGATTTTACTGTGTAACTTAGGATTTAACTTTTCTAAAAAATGATGAAAAGAAACAAGAAAATAATCTCTATGTAATCCAGTAATTATTTATCTTTCTATAACTATTAAAGTTGAAACTTTATTGTGAAAATGTTTTAAAATCATGAACTGGAATGCAATTATGATATTTTATTTATTTAAGGTTAGAAGTTTAATAAAATTAAATAATTTTTTTCTTAAAATTAAAAAAGATTATATTATGTAACAAGACACAATCAATTATGTTAATTTAATTTATGCATTCTGTTCATAAATATAAAAACTTTTTAAATCCTTACAATGTATTAATATAGTATTGTTTAAAGAGATAAAAATTATATTTATATTTCAATATAGTCACTTTTTCAAGTTAAGAATTGACAATGTTATCATAGACATTACCATATTAAACTTTATTTTCTGTAAAATTTTAAAGTCTGTAACGAGATTGAGAAAATATTATTTTTTGATATTTAATTACCGAAAAATGTATTAAATCTTTTAATACATATTTAAGTACTTTAAATAATTTTTTAATGATATAGTATAAAGTTACTTCATTCTTATTTTTTTAGCATTTCAAATGTTTTATGAAAGTAATTATTATATCAAACTAAAATTATTCGTTTGAGACTAATTATTACAGTACCCTTAATGATTAAAAATAATTTTTCTAACAAGTCCATTGTCTCAAAGTTTAACATTAAAGATAGAACATACAAATTCTTTGAAAGTTTTATAATTTTCTTTTATGTTCCTTGAATATTTTTCTGTAAATTTTTTTTATTTTAATAAACGCATAGAATATTATACGTTATTGATGAAAATAAAGTAAACTTTTTAAAAATTATGTATATTGGATAACTTTTTTTATACTCCTAAAGATTATTGCCATATATTCTTGTAGTTTATTACACTAAAATTAATGTAGTTTTTCATTTTATTAAAGTTAACATATTTCATGTAAAAAACCTTTATCACATTACTAATAATTATCTTAAATTTATGTCCTCCATAATGATTTTTGTAGAGAATATCTCAAGTTTCATGAAATATAAGCTTAAATTTCAAATGTGAGAAAATTTGAAAGGATTATATTTAGTTGAAAAGCTCTATGTTGTTACTATAATAAAGATAAACGCAAAATAATTAAATATATTTTTAAAAACTTTGTGAATTCTTTGTTGTTAATATTATCAAAATTAGCATTTACATTTATTAATGGATTATAAAATAAAATGATTTACATGATATTAAAAAGTTTAATAAGACATAAATTTAGTGCAACGAAAAAGATTCAACTTAAAAAAATTGAATAAAAAGTCAAATACTAACCAATACATGATTCCCTAAATATTTCTGTCTCTTGACAATATGTCAATGCTTTGTGTAAGATTTATTTTATCTAAATAAAATAAAAAATGTTGTGTCATGGATACTTAATGAAAATAAAGTATTGGTGAATGAAATTAATGTATTTTTCGAGGATAGTCCATGGAGACGTTGCTAAATCTTATCACGTAAGAGCGAAATTCTATGTAAGATATTTTTCACTGGATATATATATTGCGCCAACAACAAAAGAAAAATGATGAAACCCGATATTGATGTAGTTTCTTGGTGCTCACTTTTTCATGGGAAGGGTCGTATTATTTTCGCTCAGGACATAAAAATCTAGTATTTGTTATCGTATTAATCTGATTTTTAAGAGCTTATTTTTACGATTTGAAGTCTTTGAATTCAGTTTTTGCTTTATTTGTTATCTCAAAAAAGAAAATAAAATTTTATAAATTTTGAAAAAAATCTTGTTTTGCTGATATTATTATTACTTGTTGTATGGCATTGTTTTCTTAATCGTATTTTTTTTTTTGTTTGACTTAAATACACATTATTTTATAATGACTTATTCTATTGTATAAAAGGTATATATCAAACTAAATTCATTGTTTTATAATTATCCTATAAGTATCATTCATAGAAGAGCAAAACGACATATGATTCAAAATATATCACACTTTTAGCTGAAAGTGATACAATAAATTAATAATCTTATTTTCTCTAAGAAAATCTTTAAAATATACCAGTAAAAACTTAATTTAAAGCGAAACAAATATTAGAATGCAAAAGTTTAATGATCCATTTGTAATTCGCTTAAACAGAAATTAAATGTTCATTTAATCAAGATTAAAATATATTTCATTCTATGGGCTAAAATAAAAATTAGTATGTATTGATTTTTATTATTTTTTTCTCACATTCTTTAATTCAAGGTTTAAGATTTCAATAAATTTCTTTGTAATGAATATATATCCTTGTACACATTACACATTGGTTATGATATTGAATAAATAAAACTGTGCCTTCATCTTTAATATAATTTTTAAACTTATTTAAAATTTTTACATTTGGTGTTGCAGTTACAATTGATATATTATAAATATTTTTTTTCTCTCAAATAATTTATATAAAAATAATTAAAAATATTTTTGGGACACATACGAAATTTTTGCTATTTAAATTTAGATAAAATTTTAAGTAAGAATATTCTGCCATTCATTATTATCATTTTCAAAAATTTTTAAATTATTTTACTTGTTTAAATTACTTATTTAAAATTACTTGTTTGAACAACTTGTTTAAAATTATTTTTCTCGATTGGAAAGATTTATAACACAAAGATGTTTACTTTTCCAATAACTTTCAGACAATGCAAGGAACTTTTTTGGGGCTACATCACAAAGCAGGTTCTGCATCACAAAAAAGAAAATTCACAAAATAGTTACTCACTAGTTCCTGTTTCAAAAACAGGAACTAGTGAGTAACTATTAGTCTTCTTAGGGAATTTCAATTCCTCGATCTTTTAATTTTGGAGGGTTATCAGAATCGGCTGTCATGAGTTTTAGGCATCAATTTAAACGTTGTGTAGGAAATATAAACTTACTTTTCTTAGGAGTTTCTTACAATAACTGTTCTGATAGAGGTTATGTTAAGTAATCACCCTTTAACATCCATTTCCTCGGATCTGAATAATCTTTTGTCTTTGACATCTACCCACTTTTTAATTAATAGATTATTGAATGTCTTCTCTCAATCTGGTGTGTCAGAGATTACAAACAAACCTTTAATCCGTTGGCAACTTACTAGTAAATTTTCTCAGACTATAAATATGAAGAGGTTACGTGAATACCTTGCCAATTTGTAATTGAGATATAAATTGAAATTTGATAATGGTAGATCTGTGCCAGATATGGTTATCTTATTATAAGGAAAGAGATTACAATTGAGTACCAAGAAAATTGGAAAAATTAGCAGTCTCATACGTAGAAATGATTAAAAGGTAAGATTCGAACAAATGAAAACAGCAACGGGCAATTACAAAATTGGTATCTCTAACATTTGTATTTTGCAAATATATATATATATTCATTGTATTGCTTTTAATACTTGAAACCATTGTTTCAAAGGGGAGTGTATAATTGGGAACAAAAATATGTTTCTCAACTATCATAAGAGATTTTGTTACATGTTTTATTTCTGATCTATTGATTTACTTAAATGCATTATGATTTCAGTGAAATTTGAATCGAAAATCATTTGTTTCAGGATATAAATGAATAGAAAACTTAAATTTTAATCTAAATAATATTAAAAACAAATAAATAAATTTTCTCTAATATCAATAGTAATACAATTGAAATAACTGATTATATAAATTTAAAAATTGATACTAAATGATAATAACTTAAATTATATTAACGATACAAATTGACATTTATGTAATACAATTCAAAATTTCATAAAATACTAGTAATTTTTTTAATTTCAAAATTTTCCTTTTAATATTATTATTATAATTATTGAATACAAATTAGCATGTTATTTTTAAAATTATATTTGCATTAATTCTGAGATCACAAATTAAATAGTTGAATCATGCTGCTAAAAATGTATATGATTTCATGTACATATTAAATGACGTACTGAATTGTGTGTGATGATTCTGCAATCTTTATCAATCGTTAGCAGCAGAAATCATAGATGGTGAGGTGAGCAAAAAAATTCACTATTAATAAAAAAAATATATCATCATGTCTGAAAATATTCCAATTTATTTTTCTATTTGGAAGAAAAAAATTCCGTTAAATATTAATAACATTTTTCTTTTTATCGAATTTTTGCAAGTTGTTGGAAGTTTTCTTCTTACATGGAGAGATAGATGTAAAAGTATGTCCACGGATACATCTTTTCGGATTCAATCAGAAAAATCCAAGCAATGACAAAAAAAATCTCGTTTTATTTCATACATTTTTCAGAATTTGAAAAAGGAAATTTATCAGATTTTAGACGACAAGGGAAATTCTTCACTGAATTAAATGATAAAATTATTCAGATATTTTACTTTATATTCTGAAATACGTTAAATGATAAGAAAATGAAATGCAATTATTTTAGCATATCATAACATAAATTAATATTGCATTGCTGACTACATACTTCACTAATATTTCAGTTCTAATATTCATTAATTTATTGACATTTATGAATAAACACATTGTAAATACATATAATTTTTTTAAAAAAATTATATTGTAATTTTCTTACTAAAGCAATAAATCTTTTGCTTTAAAATCTTTTTTATAATTTTTCTTCATGTAAAATGAGAGAGATTCAATATTATATTGTATGAAGAAACGAGCATTAAATTCAATATCACACACTTAAAAAGAAGTAGATTCCTATAAAAGAAAAGTGATGTAATAGTCTCTAAAGTACTGCAACATTTTTCTTTTAAATGAATTATTAAATTTCCCAAGAATAGTACGTTTTATTGTAAAGAAAATAAGAAGTTTTATACTCATTCTAACTCTCCTCCAACAAGAATCCTTAAAACTGAAAGTAATTTTTGCCCTTTTTTATATAACATAAAACATGAAACATTTAAATCGAAAGAAGCTAGAATTTTATCAAAACATAAAAATGTTTGAGATAAAGTTATTTCTATTCAATTACATTCTCTTGATTCTAACCTTTGAATTTTTAAATGATAAAAACTGTGGAATCTTAAATTAAACTTTTTAAAAATATATAACTTTTTGTAAACATTATATTTTTGCTTGTTAGAAAAATACTTTGTAACTTAATATTTAGATAAGATGAAATGATTATTAAATACAAATTTAATCAAAACTCTATAACTAAATTTATAATAAACACATCATAACCAGTTGGCCTTTTATTTTTGTGTAGATTTTAAAATTAAAGAGTTATTAATTTTGTACGATTATATGATTTATTATATGATTATATAAATAATATATGGTTTAAATTAGGTAACATCCTGGTAATTTTATAGGAAGTTATTAAATCTAAAATATTTATGATTAAAAAATGAAGAAGGGTAATAATTATGAAAAATATTTTACGAAAATTAAGAAATAATTCAAATTTAATAAAAATAATTCAGCTGAAAACTAAATAAATCAAAAAAAATAGATATATTGTACGTTTTATTGCGATGATAGTAATTTCACAAATAAAATTAAAAATAAAATAGTTCAAATAAACTGAGTATTAGAGTAAATTGTTACTGTTTCATAAAAACGAAATTGCAGTAATTTTTCTAATTTAAAATAAATATCCTACTTTTATTATATATATTATAATATGTTGTTTAAATAACTGAATTTCATAGATTTAAGCTACAATTTTTTTAAAAATAATAATTAATTTTAATATGCATCCTAATAGTTTTTACATAAATGAGAATTTAAAAATTTATAAATTAATTATAATTGTTGAAATTTCAAATGTTTTATAATTCATTAACTTTTTTATAAGATCTATTAGTAAATTAACTCAATTGGCAAAATCCAAATGATATTTTAAAATTTACTATTCAGAAATAAGTATTTAGCAAATAGAGAATTGATATTCTTTAGAGAATGATAAAAGTCATAAGATTAATGTTATTCTATGTGTAATTTTGGCACAGTGGCGTTATCTTAATGTTTAAAATTGATCTTAAAGAATTATTTTAAGAATTATTTTTATTCTAGGAATTATTCTTCTTAAGAATTATTCATATTAATTGAGATTAAGATTATTATATATATATAAATTACTATTAATAGTGGATTTTCGCCACCCAGCCTGTCTAGTGCTTAGCGTAACTGACAACGGATGGAGAGGACCTGGGTTCGAATCCCGGCTCGGGCAAGGATGTACTTTCTCTTCCTATGCGTTTCTTGTCCTTTCCTCAGATGATGGATGAATGTGGCCCACCTTATAAACTTGCTTGTCATGGTGTGGCGTGAGATATACTAGTCGTATTTTTTCTCCGTCAAATGGTTCACAGGTGCCCACTGGGTAACGATAAAATGAGTAGCAGTTTCCGGCCTTGTTGCGGTAAATAAGCTAATGTACCTACTTGCTCAAGGGTGCCCACCATTAAAAATAAAAAAAATATTGGATCTTTAAAAAAATATGAGCTTTAAAATATTTTTAAATTGAATATGCTTATAGAATTCAGAAAGTCTCAAAGATAAGCAATTTTAAACTTTTTTCAAAAAGCCCCATAAACTTAAATAATAAATAATAACTGTTGATTATAAAGACTTTTATTATTAAAAATAGCATATTCATTTTAATCTTAGAAAAATAGTACAAATTTTCTTTTTTATATATACATATATATATATATATATATATTTATATTTATATATATGTATCACTTATACCTTTTTCGCTTGTCTCGCTTAAAGATCAAAATCTCAACTCTCTCTTCAACTGCTAGCTCTTAAAAAAACCTTTTGCAAAGAAAGATCAATCAGACAGCGTCGTGTTCTAAAACGAATGTAAATCCCTAGATAGAAAATCCTTCAACTGGAAAAGTCGGAAGTGTTCAAGATCTACGTCTAAGAGTTTTTCTCGTAAAATCTTTTTTTTTTTTTTCGATCAGCATAAATTCCGTTATGAATATCGTAAATTTTGGCATATTGTTTGAAAGCACACCTGATTCTTCTTGAGCATTTTTACCCTTAGCAAGTGGATTCGAGCGGAATTTTCAAGCATATTTTCTCTCTTCTCTTGAATTTGAATTTGTTGTTTTATCACTTTTTCTCAACTAGGAATGCCTACTCTAAAGTGCTGAAAATGTGAAAATATCTCAAAATAAACACTATGAAAATTTAATGCTACCTTGCATTTCTGTTTCTGAAAACTGTATCCCAGAAAATAAAATTTTCTATAAAATTAAAGTATGAATATTTATATTGGAAACTTAAGCCTCTTGATTCATATTTATCACTAAACATATTTTACTTCTTTATGAGATTTTATTCTGCACTGTTTTTTCCCTATTTCACAATTTATATATTAGTTTTTACAAAAGCTATACACAAGAATCTCATTTTAAGTTTTTTTTTTTTTTTTTTTTTTTTTTTTTTATTTAATAAAAATCACATGTGCATTTATTTTCCATTTAACTTAAATTCTGATGTTTTAAAAATAAGTTCATTGAAAGTCATATAAAAGTTTCTTAAGAAAATGAGTAATTTTATTTAAATTAATAAAATTTCTGTACATTATTATAAACTAATGTCTGTGTGTATTAATAAAATTCTGTAACAAAACATATAAATGTTTGAAAATAAAACATTAATTATATTTAATAATAATAAATGTTTTATTTTTTATTAGTAAATATAATAAATGTTTTGGTTATGTTGTTATGACAATTATATCAAAATAAAATTTTAATAATAATTTAATTAAATTTTATATCTTAAAATTGCACAGTCAAAAATTTTAGAAGAAGAAGGAATTAACATAATTTTTTACACAGATTTTATTTTAACATTTTTTAATTATTAATTGTAATTCATTTAAACATCAATCTCTCCTATTTAAGCACATTAAGCTCCCTAAATTTACTACATTCCTAAATTTAATTCTTTTATTTCCGAATCGGAAAAATAGTTTTTCAAAATTAAGAAAAAATAAGAAATATTAAATGTAAGAGTCTCAAATTTTGTAACCAGTATGTTTACTGTATCTAAATATTGGGTAATTAAAATGACCAGTGTAATTCAATTAATTCTTAAAATAAATATTTTTTGATAAAACATTTACTTATTTTTAATCCATAAATAAACTTTCAAAATATTAAAACTTTAATAGAATTGTTTACAAACCACAATAAACACTGATTTTTGATAACCCCATTAATATTAAACTCTCATTCTAGCTTTAATGATTTATTGTCTTTATACTTTATAATATTTTTTAATAATAAAAGTTAACAACATTGAAATTAAAAATGTAAATTACTAGTCAAGCTAATTTTTATGGCAACATTTTCACATACTAATTCAAAATATGCTTCATGAATTCGTCGGTAAAATAAAAATTCCTTATTTAATCAGAACTTTAGAGATAAATGCAAAATAACTCTTTTATTTCAACCAACTTCCGAATTCTGTTCAGATTGGCAAAAATGATGGTTTATTAATATCATTTAATATAATTCACTAAATAAAATAAAGGTAAATTTCAAGTAAAATATTCATAGTAATCACAACATAAAACTATTATAAGAATTAATTTCATAAAAACAATTACATATTTCATATATCCTGAATAGTGAAATCAAATATAAGACATTCTTTCATGTTTATGGGATTAAATCCAATTTTTTTTATTTTTATGCATTCAAAACTATTTATATATTCAAAACTACTATAATATTACTTTATGGATTGAAAACTATTTTCAGTTTATTTTGGATATTTTATTTTCCACCTTATCTTTATTGTCACATTTATAAGAATTTAACTTGAAATATTAAACAACAGCTAAAATCTCACTACTTACAGAAAATCTGTAAAAATTGATAATCTTCATATCAATTATTTTCAAACGATTTTCCCATGTAGCACTTTTATGGGTAAGAATTCAAATACCCTTATCCGTATATTTGAAAAGTGATATTTCTCTTTCAGCCCCACAATATTTCATTCTTAATTAAAAAAATCATATTCTGCGAGTTTATTTGAAATAGCGTTATGAGTTAATTCTGTAACAAGCATATTTTCATTTCTATATAAGAAATTTGAAAAATTTTATATTATTTATTAATTATATATATGTACATAGAAAAATGTATGTGCATACAATATAACTAAAGATGCAAATATTTAAATGACAAAAAAGTAAATTGAAATTTATGAACTATAGTTTTTGATGATTAGATACGTTGGTATAAATATATCAATTTTATTTTTCAAAATATATTTATATTCACCATTATTAATATATATATATATATATATATATATATATATATATATATATATATATAACTCTTGAACATTTCGTCTTATTATTTGTAAATTCTTAATAACATGTATTAAAATAATTTTGATTATAATATAAGTGTATAAATCAAACTTAACTCTTTCTAAGCTTAATTAAATTTAATTAATATTTTAAAATTCTATGTAAATTGTAATAAAAAGATTGCAAAGAAAAATTTATTCCATTCTATACTAATATTTATTTTTATCTTACCTTTTATTTTATAAATTTATCTTCTTTTTTTAAGCAGACAAAAAAATCTGTAATTCATTTCATCATTTTTAATAATCATTTATTTTAAAAATTTCAAAAACTCATTGCCGTGTTAAAATGAGATGATATATTTTATTAATGTATGCAAAATTTTTAAGCTTAATCAATCTGTTGACAACTTGTAAAATGTCTTATATGGGACATTGATAAAATTAATTTTATAAGATTAACAGTTTTTTTAAATTAAGAATTTCATTTTAAAGAAGAAATATTTTTTTAGTAATTATAAAATTCCAAGTACAAAACAATAGTTTTAAAATTCTAAGTTAACAGTTATTTTCTTGTACAACCAAATATATTATTCAATTAAAGAAGTAAAAATTACAATCATTTCTTCTAAAACCAAAACTTCTTTATTTTTTTAGTTTCTCGATATCATTATTTAATAATTCTAAATTACAAAGTCAAAAACAGAATCACAAAAGTTGTACAAATTGCATTTTAACTTGTAAAACCATAGATAAATTAAATTCTATACAACTAACGTAAAAGATAACCCCTGAAAAATTCCGGAATCAAATTATGAGTTAAGTGCTAAATAATTCTATCAACTGACGGCGAAAAATGATAATATTCCTTCTCTTTTGAAAGTAAACAAAGAGAGGTTTATTTGTTTCCAGAAAAGGGTGATTGTCGAAACTATTGTCTTCTTTGACAGTTTTCCTTAAGTAATTTCCTTAATAAAGAAATATTGAATCGTTAAGTATAAGGAAATGTATTAATAAACATGGTTTGAATGTAAAGTCTCCATTGGAATCTCAAAAGTTTCCAAAGTTTGTTTGAAAGAGAACAACATTAAAGATATTATGTTTTGCATGCAAGGCAAAATAAAGTTTTAATTTTAAATAATTTTCATTCATTTAAATGATCTACTGAATTTAAATTCCTAAATATATGAACTACAATATTAGTCAATATAAAACAATTAATATTAGTTATAATAAAATAATTCTGCCTTATTAAAAAATTTGTTATTAAATATACTTATTTAAATGTGTTTTGAGACCTAATGTTAAGTTGTCAAAATTTATTCACTGAAATACCTATAAATCTGCAATTGAAGTGAGAAATTGCATCTTATAACTGAAAATGTAGTATCAAATTATAGTGATTGTACAAAATTGAAGTTCAACATAAAAGTTTTTTTTCCGCCCACCCTGTATGGTTGTTAGAGTACCTGACTACGGATGGGGGAGGACCTGGGTTCGAATCCAGACTTGGACATGGATATAGTTTCTCTTCCTCCATGTTTATTGTCCTTTTCTCTGATGATGGTTTTGAATGTGGCTCGCTCTATAAACGGGTTTGTGGTGGTGTGGCGTGGGAGATGCTACTCGTACCTCCGTGACTTGGTTCACAGGTGCCCACCGGGTAACGATAAAATGAGTAGCAGTTTCCGGCCTTGTTGCGGCAAATGAATTAATTACTCAAGTGTGCCCGCCATTGGAAACAAAAAAAATATAAAAGTTTTTAATTAAATATTATAGACATGATTATTGGGATTAAATAATATAACAAAGCATGCACAAATAATAAGATTTTTACCTCTGAATCTCCTAATCTTATGACAATCTGTTCTACAAAGCATTTAGAACCCCATAATCTTAGAAATGTTAATACATGCTGTATAAATATATACTATGTGGTGAATAAATTAATTTTTGACAATTTTTATATCTTTTAAATGCAATATTAACAGGAATACACGTTAACCAAAATGTTTACTTTATTCAGTTTTTATTAAATATTTGAAAGCATATACGTTTATGTAATTTCTATCCTATGTATTGTATTTACGTTTTATGAAATATGTTTTTATACTTCAATAATTTAATAAGAATTTCAATAAATTTTAGCAATCAATTGTTAAATTTAAATTATGCAATATTGAATGCAAATAAATTTCTGTTTTCGTCGAGAATCTCAAAATTGGTTTTGCACACATTACTATAAACACATTACTTTAAATTTTGTGTAATATTTTGAATTTTAATAAAGTATATTGAATTTTAATACGCCAGTGAGAAAACTTTTTTATTTAGATAGTTGAAACATTCGCATAAAAACATTTTAAGTTTGTGTGCTTGCTTAAATGAAAGTCTGTAGTCATAATGAATAAAATTTAGATAAAATTATCGATTTGAAATTTTGAATTTTAGTTAAAAGCTAGTTTTTGAGTTAAAAATAATTAGAAATACAAAAATTAAGAAAATTAGCACAATGAATTACTGCCTTTTTTAATTTCATCACAATCTGCTTAACGTACCGTGTCTTTCAAATTGTAATATGCTTCTATAAGCCACCTTTTTATTAAATTAAGGAATATAATAGAATACTTTGATTATTTCCATAAATTTTTTAGCATTTCTTTTTCCTTTTATTACGCTAAGTCGGGATTATTTTCTATCCATTTGGTGCAAATTAAGAAATATTCAAATAAACAAGATTGAAATAAATTAAGAATTCATGGAAAAAAATTTGTTTTATGAAATGAATATAAATAATTTAATTATATTATATTCAGATATTTAATTTTATGGTACATATGATGATGCAGCATTGAGCTATTATGAACTAGGAAATTATATGAAAACTAAGTGTTTATTTAATTTATCTGAGAAAGATGATGAAAACAAAATCTAAATTGAGTTATAAATTTTTCTAATGAAATGAAATATTCTTAATATTTTGTTTGAAATATTCTTAAAATATTATATTTTTAATTATCTAATATATTATATTATTATTTTTTAATAACTATAAGAATTAAGAAATCAACAAAATATAAATTAATTAATTTTTTCATGCAAGTAATTTCATTGGTGCTTGCTGCAAATTATATTAAACTGCAAATGTTCATATTATTTTATCTCAATGTTAGATTTTTATATTAATTATAATCATCAAGTATCAAAAATATAGCTAATGCATTATCATTAACCACATGTATGTTATTTAAGATAACTTTAAGTAGGAAAAATTTAACATTTGCTTATCATTTTCATATCTTGGATTTTCATATCTTGGTATACAATATACAACTCTATCGGCTGCATGATTGAAAATGAAATCCAAGCAAAAAATTTAATCAACATTTTTAGCCATTACCAAATTAATTAATCCACTAAAGAATTTTTTTTTATTTCTAATGTTCTTCTAATATAGAATTTATTGCATAATTTCTCAATGTGGATATATGCCAATACAGAAAATAAGTGCATTTTCTTAGCTTTACAGCTATACAGTGATGTTAGCCAGTGACATAAGGAAATAATATAACATAAATCAATCAATTATTAAAAAATATTAATATGTTTTTGTTGCAACATTTCTGATATCCTGTATTTCTTTAAATACATATTAAAAATATAAATCTTTTATTTTCAATTTTTATTATTAAGTTTCTTTAATTTGTTTATCACGGTTATGAAAGGCATTGAAATATTGATCATAAATTCTAATGAGATAATTTAAGGAATAACATGATGCCAAGAAAAAACTAATAAAGGCAACTTTCAGCCTGGAGCAAAAGAATATCGAAAGTTAGTTTTTACTCATCACAGTTTATTATAATAAGGCGAAAAAATTTAGATCTTTATTTTTGGCATCGCGCCGAAAGCGAGATAAAACTTTGTCCAGTCTGAAAGAAATGAATAATAAATAACTAAATTTCCGATTTGTTGAAGGAGAAAAATTAATCTCTTGCGTCACGAAAATTTTTTCTCTGCGTTTTCATATAATTTCAGATCAGGATAAATTTCATATGTCTGATTTCTTTGCTAAAATTTGGAAAAGGACGTTGACTTTATTTTACTCACAATAAAATTTGATTCATCTTTTAAGAAGTCATGATATTAAACAGATAAAAAAAAGTTCTAATTTCTTATATAAAATAAATTTTTAATTTACACTTCATTATTTGTCTCCTTCAAAATAAAATTTATTTTTCTAGTTACAAAATATTCATCTAATAAAACTATATTTAAAAACTTTTTTAAGTTTAATGATATGAATTATATACTGTACAAAATATTCAACTTAAACACATAAATAAAAGCTTTAAGGAAAATAGTAATTACTTTTTATCAACATTTTTACATAACTAAGTCAGCTTTAACTCTCCAATGTTTTTAAAATAGAATCAAGCAAAATAATTGAATTATTCTAAGTTGTATTTTTATGTTAAAGTATTTTAACTAGTTTTTGTTCCGAAGTAAAATTTCTTAGAAAGAAATTTAACCTTAAAACTATCAGTTGAAGAAATAGAATAAAGAAAAGTGTAATGACTCAAATACAATTTATTTTTAGTCTGCATTTGCAAATTATTTGTCTATCAAATATTTTAAAATGCAAATTTTTTAAGTAAAATTGAAAGCAATACATGATAGCACACTTTAGTCGCTTGCTTTGAACAACTCTATATCTTCAATCTTATTTTTAAAAAAATAATAAAAAAAGAGATTTAAAAAGTACCTTTCAAAATAAAATTTCAAAAGTGCTCCATTTTTTAAAGTTAACCAATTAAAATTAAAACAGTCAAGATAGTTTTTTCAAAACTAAATTTCCTAAAATTTGAAATATATTAAAACCTTACAACCATAACATAAATTTTTCATCTTTTCTTTCATATGAGTTACCACGCAAAAACCTTAAATAATTATTAGTTAATAAAAGCAATAATCATGAAACTTCTGATTTCAAATCAAACTTGTAATTTTATTTGATTGATGTTATCATTATATGATTATATTTTCTTCTGTTGATGAGAGAGGTTAATGATAAAAAAAACATTTTATGATAAAATATAAAAAATTAGAAAATACAAAATGATTTATAAATATTTTTAATAAAAGAACACTATTTATTTTTTGTAAAAAAATCTAATTTTTTGAACATATATTAGCAATTATAATATGAAATTATTTTGATAAATTGGAAAATCAATTAAAACATCATAAAACTATTGATTTTAATAAAGAATGGCTTCGTTTCCGATCATAAATTATTGCTACGGAAATATTCTGAAAAAATTAATTACCTATCATTGTGAAATCAAGAATTTCAAAATACAAATCAATCAAAAATATAAAATAAATTTTACAAGAAGAAAATTATTATTGAAGAATGCTTTGAATAAATGTTTTTTACTTCAATTACTTCAAATAATTATTATCTTCATTTTTTTTCTCTTGTATATATATATATATATATATATATATATATATATGTATAAATAAAAAAAAATAAGAATAATAATTATTATTATTATGGAACTATTAGCATTAATAAAAAGTAGGAGAAATTCTGAGATAAATACAGCAAAAATAAAATAAACTATTCCAGTAGCATAATAATTTTAATACTGCATGCTTAGAGAATTTTTAATATAGTATTATTAAAAAACAAAAGAATTATAATAATCAATATACTATTTTATCCATTTAATCCACAAATTGCTATAAATTGCGCTATCTTGTTTGTAAAAATCATTATTTCTTTATATTATTTAATTTTCAAGCAATAAATAACAGATGCTTGTTTACAAATATTTTTATTTCATTTTTTGTGCAGTTAATACTTTTTATAGGCAAAAACTTATTTAAGTATATTAAATTTTAAATCATTCATAAATTTCTACTTTTAATTATTAACTTAATATATTTTAATTCATTTAGAAGTTCTTGTAAAATATCTTCAGCATTATTTATAGTTTTAAAATTACACAAAATATATAAACGATATTCAGTGACATATTAAAAAATTTAAATCCCTGAAATTAAAACCAAAAATAACATTGTTCTGGTCTTGTCTCTTCGTGTTTATAAAATTATGGTAATAAAATACAATACGATTGTATAGTGAAAATTCACAAAATGTTAATTACCTTTTTAAATTGTTATGTACTGGTTACTAATCTGAATTTAAGATACTTTCAATTTCATCAAATACTTGTTAAGAAGTTGACTTCTGAGTTTACTTAGTCAAAGCGACGTTAATTCTCTTGCATTCATGAGGCCAAGAAGCTTCAATTAAAATGCCTAGATTCCGGTGAGCCAGTAATAAGTCATTTCTCTGTTATGATTAATTCCTCGAGGACATTAGAGATTAGTCTTTCCCGCAATATATAATTCTCCTCCATTATATGCAGTACACTAATTTGTTGATAAGGTAGGGTAAATAGGGTGTGCTTACATTTCTACGTGCGTAAAATGTATTCTCTAAATATTAATATGTGTTATATTTGTTTAAAATAACTTTGGAAGTCTGTGAGAATGTCGTTAGCCCATTTTATAACAATTATACAATTCGGGCCTAATATAAATATACGTTATCATTATCATTACATAAAATATTATTATTTCCCATTTTTCTTCCATTGTTATGATTTCTCTTAACAGCTCAAATTTAAATTATTAATAATGCTTGCTATAATTAGTTTAAAATATAACTTATATATATATGATCACTTCATTTATGTAATACATTTTTAAACCAATATTTTAGTTAAAGCATTCCTAAAATATTGGTTTAACGGTTTGGTGTATTGGTTTAGTGTTATATATTGGTTAACATTGTACATTTTTTATTTAAGAAATACTATATATATTAGGTTTTAATTTTCTATAAATCAGCTCAATAATTAATGAAGTTAATTATGAAAATGTTTAGAAAAAATTAATTTTACATGAATTAATTTGGTATATTATGGGTAGAAGCAATAATTCTAAATAAAATGTGTAGATTCTACTTTTAATGTTTATTTACTTTAAATATTTTATTTCTTAAAACATTTTTTTTTACAAACCATAGTTTACATAGAAAATTTCCTCTTCATTTTCCACAATATTGTATTATATTTTACGTTACGTTTTAAAAACTGTGAATATATTTGCTTCTAAAAACATGTGCTTAAATTATTAGAAATTGTTTTAATTTAGCATATTTTGCAAAAAAGTATACTGAAGCACACTTACATACAGTCCATTGTTAAAATGCCAAATTCTTAATATTAAATATAATATAAAAGAAAATGGCATTAAATACCTGCTTTAATCTTACAAACAATATCTAAGGTAGAGATATGACAACTCTGCTGAAAGAGAATTAAAATTGTGTCATTTTAAATTGCAGTTTTGTTTCTCTTCTCTTGGGTTATTTTTCAAACATTTGCCACTAAGATAACCATAAAATTATCACATCAACTTTCTTTCAAGATAATATAAAAACAATGTCAAGAAAATTGGTTATTAAAGTAAAGCAGAGTCTAAGACAAGGGATTAGATTCTCCAAATTATAATTAACAAGATATTACATAAGCATCATCCTCATGGAGCTGAGTTGTCTTCGTGGTATTACATCTCGTGACATGAACTAAATTAAAATGAATTTTTACTTCAACAATATCGTATACAGACTGTGTGTAGCATAAATCCCTAGATGCTTTCTTTTAAAATAATATGCGCAGACTCGGGAAAATACATTTTTAATATGTTTCAAACTCTTGTCACCCTAATTATAAAGAGACTGAAGCTATGCTTCCTATATTTTTCCAGTTTAAATTATATGAAAAGGAAGCGAACCCAACCAGATTGAATCTCGTTCGCGCGAAATTAAAATAGTTTCGTTGTGTAAACTCCGCTTAAAATGAGTTTCTGAAAGGGTAGAATAAAACTGAAATCATTTAAGGAAGAAGTCATTAATCATAACTCACTGTTCGCGATGTCTTTCTTTCGTTTCAGTTCTATGTTATTATAATGGGCATATGCATCATTATGATTTTTTTCGTTTCCTAATGGACACGTTTTTTGAAATTTTTTCGCAAAACATTGCATTTTCTTTTGAATTCTATTAAAACGTTGTTTTATGATTATTGAAAATTAATGATAGAAATATTAAAAACATCAGTCCATTTTGTTTGTTAGGTTTAAGTTTATTAACAATAAAATAATACTAATTGCTTGGGAAAATTTATGAGATTTCATAATATATTGTCATTAACGAAATGCCTATGTAACCTAATAATCTATAAAAATATTGTTTTTTTTAAAATAAACTCCGTGAAATATAAAAATAATTTAAGAAACAATTTTGGAAATTTCAATAGATAAGTAAAATATTACCATCTACTCAAAATCAAAATTTTAAGACATTTAATATTAAGAATATTTTAATAATTTTAATTTTAGTATAAGTATATCACACAAGTATGTAACAATTTATGTACATTACATTAGAACCTATTTTTAACATAAATTTTAAAATATTATATAGTTTGATAAAATAATAAATTGATTTGTGATTAGTTAAATGCAATATTCAATTTTAAAATAAAATGAGCGTTTAGTTATTACAATTTAAAAGAATAATATTTATTGCTTGACATTAATACAAATGTTAACTGAAAAATATTTATGTAATGTAACAGGGTCCACAGAATTTAATTTCCATGAAATTAAAAAAAAAAATATTTAAAACGAATAAGAATTTTTTAAAGAGTTTGATTGTAAATACATCTATCAAGCAAACAACAAGCATTTTTATACTTTTAAATCATTCTTTGTGCTTAGATTTAAAATTAATCGTATGAGAAAGAGCAAAATTTGTTTTAAATTTTAAATTATGCATGCATATGAAATAAACTATTGTAAAAAATGTACTTTTAAGACACTTAATCAACAAATTACTAAAAACTTTCATTTTAATTAAGGATTTTGAATGCTAAAATTATTATGGTTTAAAGAAACTCCTAAAGTACTAAAGATATAAGCCTTAAAACCAAAAATAAATTGAATCTAGAAATGATCCAAAAGCTGTCAATAATTATCTTAGAAAAAGTCTCAAGTATAAATTATGGTGATTATCAGTATCTTATTCCTTGCAATCACTTAATTTATGTACGAATTTTGCAGGCTCAATTAATGACTCTACCCTTTAATATATTTCCTTATTTACTTATCTCTTAAGAAGGGCTTTATTTATGGCTTCTATTTTTACAGTAACTAGCAGAGATTTTAATTTTGTATCAGTTTAGAATAATTTTACATTTAATCATTATACAGAGGACAAAGTATAAATTCACAGCAGCATAATAAATTACATTTGTAAGATGCTGACGTTATTCTTTATGACCGCTTGCAGTCTTGTGTCTTAAAAAGCTACTTAAAAACCAGTTTCAAGCACAAAAGTGTCAAAAACACTGCTTGTTATTCATTCCCTTAAATTTATTGTTGAGTAATTAAAATTTCTACATCATAAATTTTCCTTGATTTTAAAGAAAGGCGCTTTTTTTAACTTTAACAGCATTTTATAATTTTTAATAATTTACAGGCTCTGGCATATGTTATCGGCTCGAAGAGATATCTGATTTTAATTGCTATTGTATTTTACTTGCTGATTACCTACTTTACAATACGCAATTTCATGCATAAGTTCTTGACATCTTAATTTTGTACATTTTTTGAACTTCATCTTGCCATTTAAAGAGATTATCTGAGATAATTTTACTAGAGTTTTTCAGTGGTACTCTTACAAATTTTAACCAAACAGAAATAAAAATATACATAATTTTCTGAAAGTTTGTATATAATATAATTATTTCAATAATGTTTAATTTTAAATATGTTTTTATACAGAATTCCTCTATAATTAGATATGCAGTGTCTTTTTATACCTGAATAATTTTAAAATCTCATTAATCTAGGAAAAGAAATACTGAAAAAAATATATACTATATAATAGTTTGATATATAATGCATAATATATAATAATTTGATGTATAATACATAATATATTTTAAAACTATTTAGAAAATCTGATCACTATGCAGGAATATTAAATTTTATATAAAACTATAAATGAAAAATTCCTAGAAGTTAAATGTATAGTAAATTTTTGTTTCGTAAGGAATTTTAATTTAATTAATTAGAAAATGGCTTAATACATAAATAGCTTTAAGCTAATTATGTAATTATAAAATACATAATTAGCTTAAAGCTATTGTAATAAGCTAATATTGATTCAAATGAAAATGTTCTCCATAATTACCTTGATACAATTTGAATAAATTTGCATTATATTAATGATGATGTATTAATATTGTTAATTAATTATCTTAAATGTAAAAAAACACCTATAAAATAACGTTCTGAGGTAGAAAATATCGTATACAATAATGGTTAAATGTAAATACTTTTATGAATTTAATATATTTTAAAATTAACTCTGAAACTAATTAATTAAATTTTATAAAAATAATTAAATTTCATAAATAATATTAAAGTATTTGATTTTTTAAGAAAAATTATTATGAGTCGTTTGGGTGGAGAGATATGTTTGGATTAGGTGCTTTATATTCTCATTTAATTACAAAAATAATTTTATAAGAATTCAAAACTGCAAAATTGATTAAATTCCCTACAGAATTTCTTATTTCATTTCATTTAGATAAATGTAATGTAATATAGTTATAATGAAATGTGTTTACTGAATAAGGAAACCAGGTATCATTTATTTTTTCTCGATGTATACATGTATTTTATCTATTAAAATTTGCTTCACAAACAAAAATGTAAAATCTTATGGGAAATGCAGCTGCTAACAACAATGGAAAAATCTGAATTGCATATTATTACAAACTGATTCTTACGAAATAAACGTATTATGTTATTTCTGTATTTAAAAGAGTACTGTCAATTTGTTTTTTTTTTTTAAACAAGAATCCGTTTTTAAAAGAAAAAAATTATCTTTAATACGCAGTTCTTAAGTATTTCTTTAAAATGAAGTAAACTCAATTATTCGTCAGTGCTTAAAAGAAGAGCTAAGATACTTTAAAAAAAAACAGCCAATATTTCCGAATAGTTTTTGCTTTACATTAAGCTTGAAGCGTGCCATCTTCAACGGAAATCTGGGAAAGATTTTCCCAAACCAACCAATTAAGCTTCTACTACAAGAAAAGCTTCTCGAGTAGCAAATAACAAAGACATTCCATGAATAATAACTGCATTAAAGTTCTCTTTAAATCAAGTAAAAAATCTAAAGTGACTCAAAAAACCATTTCATTATGCAAATTTTCTTGAAATACCAAACAGTTCGAAAGCGCCATTTTTTCCCCCTCTAACTATTGCAGACGATAAAATATAGCTAGTTCTTAACCCCCATGTTCCGTTTTTGCTTATTCTTGATAGAATTTGTGTAGATTTGGATCGTTAACCACAGTGACTCGAGCTTTTTTGTTGCATTTGTATTCGACACAAGTAGCTTCTTAACAGTGGTAAAAAGTAGAGTTGAAAAAAGACATCTACTTACTTAATGTGGATATCCATCATTTTTATAGTAGTACAGGGAGCTATTGAATCGTTCATGGCGCAGAACTGTACCAATTTGATAAAAGCGGAAGCTCTTACAAAAATCGTCGGAGTTATTACCCAAAAAGCGACATGGGCGGTCTTTTGGTAATTCCAAATGCATAACATTTCCATTTGATGTTAGAGAGGATATAGGCATTCATTTATTTGAAATAAATGCTGCCAACTCTTCTGAAGCAATTAATTTATTTTGAAGCATGAAAATTAAACTTTTATATGCATTAATTTATGTATTTTTCAAAAAATTAATAGTTAACTATAATTTTTAAATTTATTTTTTGTTATTAAAAGAATTTGTATCTTAATTTTAAAAGAAAATTATAAAACTTAAATATCTTTAAGAGACATTTTAAGTGAATGTTTCAGAAATGTGTTAAATTGTACAATCTTTATTAAAGACAGTACATTTTGTGCTTCAATAAACTATTTTTATATATTTATTTATAAAATAAAAGCTCTAATATAACTGTCTTTTAATAAATATATCTCTCAAAATTTATTTACATATTAATTTATTTCTTGCAAAATTTTTACTTTTTCAAATAAATGCATTCTATTTTCAGAACAGTTATAAAATACTTGTCAGTTGTTTTTGTTACTTATTTTGCTCAAATTTTTATTATTAGGAGTATTCTTGTTTGTTTTCGAACTATGAATCGTTAACTGAAAATCTTTAAATGAAAACTTATTTTTCTTATTTTTTCAAGGATATGGATACAGTTTAATTCATTAAAATTTCTATACGACCTTTGTCCTTGATAAAAACGTAAAATACTGCAAAAACTATTTTAGTAATCAAATAAAAAGTAATGGTTTAATTCACCACACACTTAATTGATAAATTTCTAAGAAACTGTAAACACTAGTGATATTTTTTATTAAATTTTCAAGAATGTGAGTGTTAAAATTGTGAATAAATTTTTAAGATAATAATTCTTGATAAAATTTTAATAATATTATAATATTATTAAGGTATGAAATTTATGGTAATTTTATTATCAATCATAGCTGAATATTCGTAAATAAATAATTAACAGAAAATAATTATATAATAGAAAATAAATTAAAAATAATTAAATTAAATCTTTAAAATACAATTTTAAAGATAAAACAAAGAAACCGATTGAAGTGTATTTAGAAAATTTAATTTTTTAAAATATCTATATAAATTATATATGATTGTAAACATAAAAAAATATTTAATTTAGGTTTATAAACTATTAAAATATTTAAAATTTTTACTTATCATTTTTATAAACTTCCCATATACTCTTTCATCTTTTTTCTTATTTTTTAACAACCAACTGCAAAACTCAATATTAATGAATTTGTAATTTATGTGCAAATGAAAATAAAGTTAGATGAAAAATTTAATTCCTTGGTTTTGAGAATTAAAATAATGCTTTATATTTCACAAAAAATTACTATTTTTACTCCTTTTAGTTTTAATTGGTGCATGAATAAATAAATAACAGAATAAAACAAAAACAAAATATGAAAATGGAAGAATTCATGATGCGTGAAATATTATTCTGAATTTTTCATTAAAAATAAGGAAACAGATGTGTATGATATAAATGTTTTACATATTTATATATTTTTCGCAATAAAATAAAGCCCATATACAACATACTGATATCAAGAAAAGTATAAGCTTTTCATATGCAATGAAAAATAGAGAATATTTTTAAAATATATTCAAATGTAACTAATAAACTATCATATTCATAGTTCTTAAAATTATAAATAATCGATAGACGATACTTATGATGTAGTTTAGGTCAAAACTGAATTCCTATTCTTATGAAAAATATAATAAAAAATGAAGAGTAAAATATACAAAACTAGCCAGATTATCTCGAATGCATTTGTTTTCAGATCTAAATAGTTAAACTTGCAGTTTCATTTAGATCAACATAATCTATTACTTTACTTAAAATTATACTTTACATAATGTATAAATGTATTCAGGTAAGAAGTGAGATCGAAAAATAAAGTATGTAGTATCACTGAGTACCAAATCATAGTTTTTATGATGAATAGCAATACTCTAGATGAGTTTTAGGTCTTAGTACGACTCCCATTTATGTAGAGTGGTGAAAAGAGATGTATATAAATTATCTGGGATAACTAGGTTTATTGTTGATAAAATTTTTTGGCTCTCTTATAAATCACAGCATTATTCCATTTTAATCCAAGTTCAGCTCTCATTTATAACAGAATGTGCAAGAGACTAAAATTATAAGCAAATAACGATTAGATGAGAAATAATTTGATGTTACGTTAGTATATTGCTCAACACATTATTAAATTGCTTAACAGTGCTAGATATTATTATAACATAGATCTAGATAGTATTTAATAACAAAATGATTTCAATTCGTGCCAAATTCATTGAAATAAATGATGACATGAAAGAAGCTGTTACGATTCAAGGTCGACTTCCTCAACATGATAAGGGAGAATAAGTGAAAAAATTAAATATAAAATTAATTAAATCCTTAGTTGTTGACTTTTATCTTCAACTAATATTATTAATCTACTGAAAATTATACACTGCTGGTCATTAAAGTAACCAAATTAAGAAGAAAACACTCTATGAAATTTATAGAATAAAAAGAAGAGGGTGTGCTTTAAAAAAGATCAACTTTTAAGCACATTCATGCAAAACAGTCGACTGTAAAAATGAATTTGTATAGCATATTTCTCATATACAAATTGAATTTACACATTATTGTAAAGTGAAAAATAGTTATACATTTAGTAAGAAGGATAAATTCTTGCTAACATGTTTCTGACTATTATAGAATTCTACTTGTATCTTATTGCAAATAGGTTTATCGTGTGTCAATATTTCTGTTCGCATTAGTCAAGCTTCTGTGGTTATTTGCAGTATATGGAATCCATGGGTTTAAGATAATCACATGAAATGGTATACGGGATCTCAGCGGCCCAATAGCATTATTAGCCTAAAAGACAAAAGGGTTATCCACAAGATCTGAATGAATCTCAAAAACACGTCTTCATGAGTCTTGAATCAAGAAGCGAAAACTTTGGAAAAATAACAAGTATGCACATACAACACCGTTTTTGTTTAAAATATACGACATCGCATTTGTGTTTTATGGATATTGAAACATTACCACTGGAACTCACCATCGATACATCACCAAGAATGATCGCATTTTTCATTACTGGATTCATTTTTTGTTTGCTCCCAATTTAATTCCCTGTAGATAAAAGGTAAATAAAAATAGTTAAAAAGAGTAGTTTAATCTAAAACAACGAGTCCTATATTTCTGTTGAATAAAATTTCTGGCCTTAAAGTTTACTTGAGCTTTGTGAAATGCTACGTTTTAGTATTATAATGCACGACAACATGTTTATGGTAATGAGTGGCATTCTTTGATATAGTATAGTAATATTCAGTTATTTCTCTAACTTTTTCTCACCTCTCTCTTGAATAAAAAAAAGCATAGGTAATTGAGGTTGTCCGACTAGTTCGCCACCATACATCGTCCATTATATCTGATAATCAATAACATGGTGTTGGCACATCCTTATAGGTAGTTGTACTTGTCACGCCATCCAATCCTTATTGAACTCAGTGCTCCGGTATATAACTTTAATTATTGATGACAAATGTGGATGTTTTGAATACTTTATGATCTATGTTTCCAAATTTCTTGAAATTTTAATTATTTTTAGTATTGTAGTATAATATATTTGTCTTACCTTTTAAATAGCTGTGAGTAAAATAAATTTGAATTATATATATATATATATATATATATATATATATATATATATATATATATATATATATATATA
>JAPDSC010031213.1:0-56916 GCA_026290005.1 Latrodectus geometricus | reverse complement strand
AAAAAAAAATAAAAACATAACTCACGTATAAATTATATAAAGATGATAAATATAGAAAATATACTTACATTCACAGGTGTACTTATGTTTACCCTACTTACTCATTCAAACAATTCAGTGTACATAATATATTCAGTGTACATTCATATATTATTGAAAATATCCCAATAACAAGACATTAAATAAAATAGTAAAAAATTAGATAAAAAAATTTCTTTGCTAACCAAAATGATTCCTTCGAAATTATACATCAACTGAAGCCTTCAAATCTGATTCTTTACCATTCAAAGTAAAAAAGACTCAGAAAACCCTAATCAAAATTAGAATGTAAACATCATGTCAGATCATCACATTTTACTGTACAATGTTTTTATATGCATTTATAATTTAATATAAATATTTGCATATTTGTATTAAATAGTAATCTTGATGTTATTCACGATAATTTTTAAATTTCTAATTTTCCTGCTCATTCTGCAAATTACTATATAATACATTTTTATGAGCATGTTAAAGTCACAATCTTTAGTATTTCTTAACAGCTAAATTTTTAATTTTTAAGCACGTAAACGTAGTAAAGTGTTTTTACCACAAAAATTAATTATAGTAGTTTTTTCATCATATATTTTAGTATTTATATGTTTTACGCATATTTTCCTGAAACATTTTTTATTATATTTTCCAACGAATCATCAATTATTATTTATGATAATCATGTGTTTCGACTAAACATTAAGAATAGATTTATAAATTTCTTATTGAGAAAGTTCAATGTAAATTTGATTTTTCGAGATCGAAAATTCCATCACTATTCTTTTCAGGTGTTTTTATCATTTTCTTCGATAAACTTTTACAACTGAGAATATATGATGACAAGGGAACAACAATATAAATACGTAAAAAAATTTATGTACAAAGTATTTCTCAAGTTATATTTTAAAACAGTTTCTTCATAATAACTTTATGAATTGTATGAAGTGACATTTTTAATAGTATAACACACTACTTATCAAATTATTATGATCAAATCCGATTTTTTCGAATTTGGAGAATGGTTTCAATATTGGTCATTCATGGATATATTATTATCTACAAATATTTCTAGAATGAATTAATATTCTTTTTAATTAAAAATAATTGGTTATTAAAAAGTCATTACACATGTTGAAAAAATTTCGAAATAAATATGTATGAA
The DNA here is from genome assembly GCA_026290005.1 of Latrodectus geometricus. Lineage (NCBI taxonomy): Eukaryota > Metazoa > Arthropoda > Arachnida > Araneae > Theridiidae > Latrodectus > Latrodectus geometricus. The sequence goes on along the minus strand of JAPDSC010031213.1, from coordinate 55,721 downwards.
AACGATGGCAGCAGTGTTTTTAGTTTTTTCATATACACCATGCATAATTTGATATCGTAAGGGTTTCCCCGATATTAACTTGAAATAATAATTTGATATCAAATTAGATTCCTAATCCACTTAAAAAAATAATTACTGCATTCAATCATTTCGTTATGGTAACAGAGGAAGTTGAAGCTTTCTTCTTCTCTTAGATCCCGAAAGACTATATTTATCCATCTAATTATTACACTTTCATCATCTATTTCTATCTCTTGGAGCATACGAAATATTTCCCCACCAACGTCTGCACCAGGGATGATGGATTTATTCCATTGCATAATCCACCGGCCCGTCTAATTAAATGAGTTTTCCAATTTATGGTGCACTGATTGCACCCCAAGAACATCAATAACGCTAGTTCTTCTGCCCACCCTTCTCAGTAACTTCCCATCCCTCCCTTTTCAGCAGAGCAGATTTCGTTTCCTCTCTCATAACCCGAACATTGTTCACCGGTTTCAAAATGCTTGGCTAGAATGAGGTGATGAACTGCGCATCTGCACACCAAAGCTTGAATTAATTATTTTATTTATGTCTAAAGTTCATGCACACCAGTTTCGGAGAAAATTAACTGATTTTCACCCTTTAAAACAGTAATAATGAATCGAGAAGAATTGCCAGCGTTTCTGTAAAATTGAAAACAAAGAAGGCTTTTGTTAATATCAACCATAGATGAGTATAATATTTCTTAACCATGTGCCAATGTATTTATAATTTTAGTCATACTAAAAATATACAATATGGTTGGTATCTGGTATGCAGCTTGGTGATGCAAAGGTAAAATATCAATATCATTAAATTAATTACTAACATGTTTAAAGACCAATAACTGTGATTTTATAAAATCCTCTACACACTTTTCCACAACTGTGAAGAGATATAAGGAACAATACACACTCAGAGAAGGGGATTCAAAAGCCCAAGGTTCAGCATTGTATGGTTTTTTTCGGTCTATCATCATTTTTGGCATAGGAATGTTAAAGTGATCGGAAATTACAGTTTAAGAAAAATTCCACGGCACCATAAAAAATTAACGCCTTAGGTAGGAGCCTGATTTGGAAGGAATTGTTGGGTTTAACAATTCCTTCCAGATCACTTTAGACTTGATATCAAAATACATTATTGCCCAAAAAGAAATTCTGAACATAGAAGGTGAACAAAATATTTTTCGCAAATGTTCAGAACTATTGAATTTATTGAAACATCGAATAAAATATAAAATTTTTTCAAACTGTCTGAATATCTATAATAATATTAGAGTTTGGAAAAACTGATATTATAATATTAATCTAAAAAATAAAATCATTACGTTTATTAATAATATCAGATGTACACAAATAGATAACGCAAGTAACTATATTTATATTCAAACTTACATTAATTTCTTATTAATAAAAAACCTTTTGAATGTCAAAGACAAAATTTTAAAAAATATATAAAAAAATCTATTAATCCTATTTTTAAATTTGAAATATAAAAAATAATTCTAAGTTTAAAATAATAAGAAATTTGATGTAGCAATTAAGAATTGAATACTGGAAGAATAAATTCTATTGTAAAGACATTTATGATAATCCATTAAGTGTTATGAAATATTTCCGAAAAACAAATCTTAATGAATTTATCTTGATTAACTTTAAACTTGTTTACACTGGTTATTGAAAAGCAGAAGTTTACTTATAATTTGGAAAATTAGTGCTGCGCACATTCGGTTTGAAAACACTAAAAGCCTATTTTATTAAACACAAATGTGGAATATTTTAACTGTACCATTCCTATCAAGAATATTTACATTGATAAAATAGAAATTTAATCTTTAAATTGCTTAAAAGAAAAGCTCCAATACAAGATTTTACATTAATATCATCAAGATCACAAATCCTTCCATCAGTTATCTCACAAAGCCTGTTCAATTATTAGCTTAATCGTTTTCACAATATTTTGGAAAAAGCAATAAATAGTAATCCAAAACCAGTGAAAAATTTCATGCCTAAAATTTATAGAACATAATCAAATTATCAACAGCCCAAAATTAGTACGGTTCCATTTCATTGGTGCAAACTTAGGTGCTTTTTTTACGATAACATGGAATGCAAATAAAAAACTGTGGATTATTATAATAAATTGTACCTTGAAGGTTGATATATTTGCCTCTCAACGGTCATTTTTTGCACTCGTAGCCCCCCTCCCAAGCACCCACTGTATAAATTATGCTTCAGAAGATTAGCATATGAAATCTGTAAAAATATTTGAACTGTTTAACAAATATTTTGGGCTTTTCTTAAAAATATCTTTTTTAAAAAAATGGTGATAAAACATACAAATGAGGACAGCAACATCATTCATCGATATAATAGACTGCTCCGGTGAAACGAAATAGTTTTCTTAAAAATTTTTAAAAGTTTCTTTATTATAAAATTAGATGTTTATCTTTTTCACACCAGTGTGCAACCACAATGAGTCAAATATATTTTACATTTACAAATTCAAATTTTTAATATATATCGGTTTCAGTGCTGATTGCTAACATAGGCCAACTATAACAGTAATAAAAGTGTTTTTCAAAAATCTAAGAAAACATTTAATCACATTGAAACACCAGAAAATCCAGGTTGTATAATAGTGAAAATATGAAATATTTTCATTAGTTCCTTGTAATTTTAACATTGTTAATCATTGAACTAAATTTGTATTACGAACAATAATAATTTCTAATTATCCAGTCCCAAAAATTAGCTAATACAAAGCAGATTTGATCTAAATCTCATTTTTAAAAATCCCATTAACTGTATGATTAAAGCACAACCTATTCACTTTATATCAAGATTAAATTTCTCTTTTTAAAGAAACTTCATTTAAAAATCAAAAAATTACAAATCCAATTAAAAACTCCTTCATTTTGATCATATTTATCATTAGCTGTACTTTTGTACTCATACACACCCTGTGGATGGGATTCCAATCATGCACATATTATTATATGTTTAAAAAATGTTAAAATAAATAATAATATTATTAAACGCACCATTAATAAATCCAGTTAAAACACAGAAAATTAGAAAACGTTATTCTTTTCCAATTACAGTATATTTTGTAAGCAATGCTCTTATTTACTCAGTCCATGCTATTTTGACAATTTTTATTTTTCAAGAGAATTATGATTTAAAGAATTTATAATAAATCTATCAAATTTCACACGGATTCTCGAATCGTGGTATTTATTATCATAAACAGCTAAACAAATCTCTAGATTTTAACATTTTTAATAAAATAGCATAACTGGAATTATTATAATAAAATTTAAATAAAAGTAGATGAAAATGAAAAATTAAGTAAATGTAAGAATTCCAATATACTTCAATACGTCATTTTTTTTTAAATAAATATGTGTATGCGTGTGTCCACAGGTATATAAATATCTCAACTATTGTGAAACTTCACACAATTGTGCTGCAAGGGTTACTCAGGTGGAATGTAAAATTTAAAATACTTTAATTCTTTATATATATATATATATATATATATATATATATATATATATATATATGATATAAAAGTTAAAATGTAAAATAATTCATTCTCGTGTGAGAATTTCCTTAAAATGCACATTTATGATCATTTTTTATACTATATAAGAGACAGACTCAATCTAAGCAATCCGAAGATCATCATGCGAATAAGTAATCCCCATTCTTAGCATGATGTAAACTTTTGTGCCCTATAATATCAATCTATTGACGTGGCGAGGTTTTATTTGCAGCAGAGAATCAATTAAAGTCTCAAAACTTATCAATTAAATGTGATTCACTTTTACGAAATGGTTTCCGTTCCGATAATTTTATTTGGAAATTTACGCAGCAAAAAGAAAATGCAATAAAACTGTTAAAACTATAACTATTTTATCAAATGTTTGTTTGTTTGTTTTTTTCATACGACTAATTTTTTTTATTTTACAGTGCTAATTCTACATGAACCTACTGAAATGAATTCTGATTAATTACAAGCAACTAACACAAAAATAAGGATTGAGTCTTATGAATTTGAGTAAAAGATTAGAAAGTGAATCGTTCTTGTATTAACAAGGTCAAAAACAGTAGAAGAATAAATTTATTAAAAGTTTATGATAATATTTGAGATTTTATATGCACCAGCCAATGGTTGAGTGGTTAGTATTCCTCACTTCTGGGTTGATGGTACCGGATTCGAATCCCGCGGTTTGGACATGGGCGCGTTTCCTTTCTCTCTCTCTCTCTCTCTCTGTATCTTTGTCTTTTCTTCTTCTGAGATGATAGATGAATGTGGCCCGCCCTATAAACGGTTTTATTGTGGTGTGACGTGTGCAGCGTACCCACTGGGTAACGCTAAATAAGTAGCAGTTTTCAGCTTTTTTGTAGACAACGGGTCAATCACCTAGTGCCCCACTATTAGAGCAGAATATATATATATATATATATATATATATAGATTCGAATCCGGTACCATCAACACATAATATGTGTGTGCGCATGTTGTGCGGCTGCCAAGTTTAATTCTCTTAGGATTCCTTTAATGAAATAGCTCATTTAAATTTGTTATTCTGAGAATTTGTATTCCAAGAAAGATTAATATATGATATTTTGATATCAAGTGAAAAATAATTTGTTTATATTTGAAGAAAAAGTTTTTACAATTGACTTTTTTAATACTAAAAATAAGTATCACAAAAGAATTTTTTAATTAATTAGAAATCTAATTATTGGCTTAATATGCTGTTACGTTAATTTTCAATGAGTTCGCAATAACTATACTTTTGTTTATAATAACTACTTTTTGATTATAATAAAATCATTGTCTTGTGCTCATAAATTTTTGGGGGGAAAATACATTCTAGTTTATAAGCAACTTCTATTAAAAGCCAACATCTTTAATTTTTAATAGAAAAAGATGATAATAATTTCTAAGCATAATTAAAGAATAATGTTTCAAATTTAAAAATAAAATATGTTAAAAAAATTAATTCTTCAGAAAATGAAGGACAAAAGGAAAATGTGAGAAGATTTTATTCGCGTAGTATGTGTGCATGCTAGTGTTTTTTATTACTCAATGAAACATAAAAATTTGAATTGAAAACTTCACATAAAAATTTGAATTTAAAAACAAATTTTAATGGACCTCTTTCTAATAAAAAGATAAAGTTGATAAAATAATAATTATATTTTTCAAATAATATCAAAAGCATAAGGAGTGTTCATTAGTACTTTAACTTTAGTCATTTTAATGCACTGCAGATTATATGGTAGAATTGAAATATATTATTCATTCATAAAGATTAAAACTTGTTGATAAAAATAAAAATGCTTTCATAAGTAGATTAATTTTGGCAGTAAAAAGAATTATAAATATTTTTTTTTAATATAATACAATCTAAATATATAATCAACCATGAATTCATATTACGGTTGTAGCTAAGACGCTAAGTATAATCATTTTCAAAATTTCTGCTTCTGTCCAAATTCCATACTATAATAGAAAAAAAAATATTAAACGATCAGTTAAGTATCATATTATACATAAACCAAAGGTGAACAGTAAAATTTGAATCCAAATAACATCCTCACAAAAAAAGATTTTCTCACTACTGAAACAGTCACTTAAAAGTAAATGTAAAAAAGAACCATGAAAAATAAAGAACTATCTAACTTAATTTAATGATTTGGAAAATTATGATAAAATGCACAGTTTTAACAGGAAATGATGAGACATTTACAGAATATCAAATAAAATCTATATAAAAACACCAGTTAAAAAAAACCAAATCAGATAAGAATGATATTAAATCAAATTTCTAACAATACAATATAAGAAAAATATATTTAATAAAGCACAAATATTTAAAATGTAATAATAAATGTACAGAATTTCCTTAGGGAACATACATCCATACATCTTTACACATGTCTGGTGTTCGACTGATATTCGTATCTGCTGAAGCAAAGCACGCAAGGGAATCTTCATTCATCAACTAAAGTAAACAGTCCAATCTTAGGAAATTGACTTGGGACCTGGTGAAAGAAAACTCCTTTGAACTTTTGATACTCCTCATTTTTCTTTCCATTGTTTCTTCTCTTCATCCAGTTTCAATTAGAACTCGGTTTGTTTGCTCTGATTTTGATAATCGGTAATTGAAAGTTTGTCATCAAAATTGTTCAAAAGGTTTCACAGGCTTTCTTTGAAATATAATTTTTTTAAATGGTTTTTGTTTAAAGCAATTGTTTTTGGATTTTTTTTTCCCATTTTCTATTCTTTGTAATAGTTAAAAGAAATCCCAGATGTTTAATAACAATTTTTATTACACTAGCATTTCTTTAAAAGTAAAAATATTAAATCCCTAAAAAATAATTTCTTTGAAATTTAAGAAAATGCGCGGGTGTGTATCCTGTTTCAGAATCTATAGTTAAATCTCTTATTTATAAATTTCATGAAATTATAGACTGCATTCGTTACATTATATTTATAATGCAATCTAACAAATGTGTAAATATAATAATATTTACAATCACATATTAACGTCAATGGATTGTTATATATCCATGCATATAAGATATAAAAAAAACTAATTAATTGGATTTCATTCAATGGAATTGTTTTTGTCAGATAAATATTTTAAAGATATTTTGATTTATTGGATTAATGAGTGGACTCTTATACATTTCAATAAATCTTCAATATTTAAATCAGAATTGTATACAAAGTCTTAATTTAAATTATCAAAAATAATTTTAATAAATTTCATACGAATGATTAAACATTCATATTACAACAGTCTATCTTTCATAGAGAATTATAAGAAGTATAAATCACACAATTGTTGAGAACAGAGGGAGGCTTTTTTCTGTTTGAGTTGATGTTCACACAAATTTTTTAAAAACGTTTCTATCATTACAAGCAATAGTAGCAGTAAGAAATGGACTTTATTATAATAATTATCTAGCTTGATAAATTTCTATCGAGAAAACGTCTCTCCTATTAATCACAGCTCTTAAAAGTAAGCGATCAATAGAAATTTTCAAAAATTTGTTAGGGTTGTATGGATAACGTAAAGGCCATGAAACATTAAAAATTCTGGGTAACAAAATCCAGTTGCATACAAATACCGTTTATTTTATTTGACTCTCTGTTGTCACTTGTTGCAAACGAAAGCTAATCTGTTTTGATTAAGCAATTATTTGAGATTCGAATGTTCTGAAAGGTATGTGGATGTGAATTTATATGTTCATACGAAATATTTAAATAATGTAGTTTTCTTATCATACTTTTGATGACGTTAGATCTTTTACATGATTAAAAGAAATAAAACCAAATTCTAGATCGTATAACTAATACCTTAACAATAATGCATCAAATTATTTAACTATAAAATAGAGTTAAATGAACTCCACAAAATATTTAATAAAAGATTTAACATCAAATCTGTTTCGAAAATCCATTCATGACATAGATTCAACGAAAAATATATTGTATTTTAAAAATCTTAGAAGAAAAGTAGATTACATTCGAAAAATGCATTCTTTGATCAGTTAAGAATTGGATCATTTTTAAAAGAATTTATGGAATAAAATAAATATTATGCTTATTTCATCGTAAAGTTGATGAATATATGAAAATATATATGGAAGTTCATGGAAATACTATTTATCTGCAATCTCTTTCATGTAAATATCTGTTATTTTATCAATAACAAAGCAAAAAATGTGAATCTAAATGTTTTCAGTGTTTGACAAACGTGGCAAATAGCACAAATTCAAAAAATTAAGTATTTAATTCAAGATATCAATTTATAAATGTAATTTTTATTAATAGTTTATTTATATGAGCCGCGGTGGCTATTAGGGTTGGTTAGGGTGTCGTTCTCGTTACCAAAAGGTGGTGAGTTCGAATCCCGGCTTAGCGGAAGATCCGTCGTGTTCACTAATGGCGACTGGAGCACGTAAAATCTGTCGGGTCGCAATTTCCTCCATGTTCCCATTACAAATTAATACCTCTGGGGGTGTTTGGAGCCACGCTTTGGGTCTTCACTGGTTTCAATCTCTAAATTAGAAGATTTTGAGGGTGCTGCCATCTCTGAGCCAAAAGTCGTACTGCCACCTTCGTATGAGGGTGCTATATTGAAAAATCGGAAGACGCTCTCTCTGACGGGCGGACTTGGCATTGCCAAGTGTCATCAAAAAACAACAGTTTATTTATTATTTTAATCATTAGCACATAAAGGGATTCAGTTTTCATTTCAAATAGAAAAAAACTGAGTTCCTATAATTTCCTATTATGTAACAATATAATATTACAGTAATATGCATATTAATAAGCATATAGCCAATTAAATATCAATATATGGTTTATAATGTAAATAAATATATATTTTTAAGAAAACCCTAGGTATATTATTAAAATTACTCGAGATGGAAGCTCTAAATGATCTCAAATTTCAAACTTGAAAAGTTCCGAACACTCAAGTTTAAAATTTCTTAACTGTAACATGAATGAGATGTCAGATAGCTTTCAATTTTAACAGAGTATTTACTTGAATTATTATTAAAAAAATTCAATTATTATAATATTCCAAATTTATTAATCACTATATAATTATGTATTCATATAATATAATAATATATTACGAAAAAAAAAGTGGAATTTTAATCATAATACAAATCGGATTATTTTTAGCAAAAGGCGTAAATATCCTTAATCTATAAAAGGGTATTTACGCCTTTTGCTAAAAATAATCCTTTCAGCAAAATTTTTTTTCTATCAAATTACTTTCACTCACGATCTACCAGAACACCAGGAAAGTTTAATAAAAATTTTCGAGAGTTTAATAAAGAGTACACCACTCATTTGTATTTAATTTTGTGAACAAATTTACAATTCTAAGCAAAAGTACGAAATTGTTTTCAGTCAAGTTTAAGTTATAGGCTTATTTTCAATCAAAGATTTTGTTATATTTTCATTAATCACTCAGATTATCTTTGCTGAGAAAAATTTGAATATTTAATTTTATATTCCATGCGAGTGATTTCAATTGAAAAGAAATCTACTTTTAAATTTTTTATTTGACAATGATGAAAAGGTTCAAATAGAAAATTCAAGTCGAATTTTCAACACGTGAATCTCCTAGTACTTCTCATGATTCAAATGTATCAATTCAAAACGACACTCATAAAATTTACTATTTTTAATTCAAATCGGGTAAAATTATAATTTTTCAGAGAATAACTCCATTAATTCGATTAATTGCAGTTGTAAATCACAACTATTTAAACAAATTTTTAAGATATCTTATTTCAAAATTAACAAGACACTAATATGATGAACATATTACGAAAATTATTAAGCAAATATAATGAGAAATTTTGCATAAGACTTTGTTATTATTTCATCAAGTTACATTCACTTACTGGTGGAAATAATAAAGACAACACAAATGTTAGCTTTTAATTTTCGAGGAAAAGTAAATTACCTTTTCTCAAAAATATATTGCAATTATTTAATATTAAACCAGCATAGTTTAATAATTACAAATTTCTCATTTATAAATTTCTCTCATCAAACTGTAATCCAGTTTCTTGAGTCAGAATTCAAATAATTTGAATAGAGGAAATATTTCACGAAATTCCTATTTCCCCTCTTTACTGGAATAAGAAATATTCGAATCCCTGGATTTCGGATTTAATCTATTGATGATGAAATGAAAATAAGAAATCTGAACAAGCAAGATTTTGAGTCAAAATATTTTTAAAAATTGACATACTTTATTTTCAAATGAAAAATATAATACAAACAATGACTTCTTTAATAAGGTTAGATTCCATGACATTGTAAAACTGGTTTCAGATCACTATTTTGTGACAATGTTAACAAATGTAGCTTCAAATTACTTCTACGTCTATTGCTACATGCAATTATAAAGTATGCTCACTATAAAAGAAAGTCTAAAAAAGAAAAAAAAAAAAAACTTACAAGCAAGTATCCAATGCACAGTTAGAAGATCGATGATAAATGTTCTTCATTTAAATAAATTCTCATTATAAACAAAATTTCAAGATTGGTTGTTCCAAAAATGATTCATAAGACTAAATCTATGAATCTATGCAAAGAAAAAAAAAAAGGAGAAGAGTCTATATTCAGAATAACATAAACCTTGTAATAGCACACTTTAAATAACATATTGGTATTTTTGAACAAGTACTAGATATTGTATTCCTTCAGTGGATTTTATTTATTGCTCCAGGCTGATTTATATTTATCATTTGCGTTTAAAATTCTGATTACGAGTACTTAGGAGAGAATACTTCAAGTTTTGGGTATTTTGTAATATACTGCCGGAAGTAATATATTATCTATAATTATATTAAAATACAAATTTTAAATAAATGCTAAAAACAATTGTATACTATTTAACTCCTTTATAAAACTCACAATCTATAATTTTTTTAAAATTTACAATTTATGTATTTATTTTATAATAAGTGTTTTTAGATAATATTTCTTTAATATGGAATGTTAGAAACCTGAATTATTACAAGAGATATCTAAAAAATAAGCTTTTGGTTGTTAAATTATTTTTTAAACCTAGATTCACGAGATTATTTCATCTTCTCATCACGAGATCATCAGATCGGTACTATAAGTAGCAGTTATTAAATTTACTCCTTGTAGTACCAAAAGTTTGGGACTATCGCATAAAGACAGTCGAAGGAAGAGAAGGAATGGAGGAGTCAGTGTTGGTGACAGTTTGAGTTACTCTGTGAGTGAAGATCATCTATATCTTGAAGTATCTTTTCTCCTCCGAAACCTTTGGTTTAGAAGACGGTCGACTCTACTGCTCGGATATGAGCGAAAATACTTCCCCTCCACCCAGAGGCGGGAAAAATCAAACACAGGCAGCTGCAGTCTGTTCTGGGGGTTTGTCCTTGTCAGGATTGCCTTTGCCAGCAGACAAGGTTGCGGGTTCTTGCACTTCTGATCCCAACACGGTTAGGCAAAACGCTAAAAACGCAAACAACTTGGGGTTTGCCTACTCAAGTTACATGAAGCTTCTTCAGGAAATAGCAGTCATCGAGACCTCTCCCAATCCTGACTTTGCTAAATCCAATAGATTATATCGTGAAATTATACAAATCTTAGCTGGTATAGCTTTTAAAAACTTAGAAAATCACCAAACTAACTTGAGCAAAGCCACGGAAATTTCTGATATAGAAACTCTTTCTGAATCTTCAGAAGACAACACCCAAAATATAGCTGCACCCACAACTGACGCTAGCGATGTTCCTATTGGTCAAAAAATTTCAAATCGAAAAAGGAAAAAATTAGCACTTAAAGCTAAAAATAAGAAAAAGCTAAATGTTGAAAATGGCGATAAAAATAAAAATAATGATAATGGCAAAAGAGATATAATGACAAGTGAAAAAATGGATGATACGGAAATAAATGCTTCGAATGAAACTGAATTAAATGATGATACAGAAGGATTCCAATTTGATAAAAAAAAAATCCACTAAGATCCCTCCGATCGTTATTAAAGATCCCTCGACTAACTGGAAACAAATCAAAAATGATCTTGACAATTTAATTCCTGAACAATACACAGCTAAAATTAACTCGCAAGATACCTTCACCATCAAAGTTGCTTCACCTGAAGCACACAGAAAAACTACCAAATTATTTGAAGAAAAGAAATACAAATTTCACTCTTACATCCTCCCTGATGAAAAAAAGATTAAGGTGGTAATCAGAAGTTTACCATTCGATTCTGATTTGGTTGAAATCCAACAGGAACTTGTAAAACTAGGATTTGTCGCTACCAGAGTAGCCCAATTAACAATTTTTAGAAATGGTGAAAGAAGCAAAATACCGCTCTTTCTAACATATCAGATATGGAAGCACATGAGTGCTTTCATATCTAATTTTATACATCTATGTTTAAATACTTTTTAGATATTTAAATATCCTTAATTTTTTACAGAGTATTGAATATCAAAGTGTCACCCACATCTTCTAAGATTTCCAAATTTCTAATCACACTTTAATATAATGATTTTGCTAGAGATAAATAAATCCCTTTGGCATATACCTTAGGGTGGATGGCTTACAAATTACATCTTACACTTTAATATAGTACTTATTAACAATACATTTTAATTTTTTTTTCAGATACAATAATAAAATTTTAATTAAATCTTTTGCTTTAATAAAAAAAAAATCATTTATAATTTGAATTTTTCTTTTTTCAACCAAGCCTACATTTTATTGTAAATTATTTTATTTAAAAAAATATATCTTCACTTCTTTAAATAAGAAATTTGTGGTTAGTTGTGTCATATCGATTTTAACCCCAATCCCTGCAATTTCATAAATACAAAACTGCCAACACAAAAATAGTAATAATTGCCTTTTAAGCAACACTTGTGCATCGCTTTAAGTTTAAAGAACAAACTGAGTGGAATTATAAAAATGCATGTTTAAATTGAGACAAAAATCCGAAATATGTACATAAAATCATATATTTAAAAAATTTATTAGTATCATGTATACACTTTGATAAACATAAAATTTAAGATGAAAATCACAAGTTCGAATCTATCAAAACCATAAACTGAATGAAATTGAATTTTTATAATGAAAGATTTTTAGTAAACGCGAGAGCAGTATATTATGCAAATACATACATTTTTAATCGCGGTATCACCAATTAATATAAAGATTAAATGGTGACAATATTCTATTAGGATCACACTATTTGTCTATTATGGGGAATAAGAGATAATTTCCAATCAATTTTATGTATTTTATTATACAGAGTACAAAACTAAAAAATTAAAAATAGCTGTCGAAATATTTTAAACCACAATGAAAAAATTGTATTCAGTATCATAAATTAGAAAAAAGAAAAAAATTTTGGGATATATAACTCAAATGCGATTTTTATATATATGACACTTATATATCGGAAGTTGGTATATAAAAAAATACACATTTGTTAATATTACAAATCTTTTATTTAGATTTATTTATTTTGACGCATATTTAAAAAATATCCGTAAATTATATCATTAGCTTCTTCACACGTGAATAACACTAAAGTTTTTTTACGAAATATATTTAAGTTGGTTGGTTTGATTTGTCGCTCAAATAACATTTTCAGCACATGACAGCTAGTCAAATTAAAACCAACAGTTTAAAGTGTGAATTCTGAACCATTACAAATTTTGCAACTGAGGCAGAAATAAAACTCGAAAAATATTGAACCGAAGGAGAGTAAAATACATTCAGTTTCAAACAGATGTAAGATTCTATTTGTTCAATTATTTTTAATTACATACTGGAATGGCACTTTAATTATTGAAACAAAAACTTCTAATAACTAATTAGAAAAACAATTTTAACTAAGTAAATCACTCAGTAAGAGAGCACAAATTTTTCTGAGGAATTTTTTTTTTTTTCAATTTTACTAACATTTTTGATTTTCTTAACAAAAAAGAATATCCAGGGCTATACTTTATTTTTGAGAGAACCAACATGAAAATCCTTTCTCATGTTTCTTAAAAAATTATCTACAAAAAGATTTTTTAGTGATGCCATGGGAAAAAAGATAAATATTTTAAAAGATACTTTAAAATTGTGTAATATATATATATATATATATATATATATATATATATATATATATATATATTAAATGTAATGTTTTGCTAAACATTTATTCAAATCCTCATAGATATAAGAAAAGAAAATATGTTTTAAAAGTAATAGTAAAATCGCAAACAATGACCTCTCTGCCGATTTAATCGGTAGAGATCACAACTGTCTATTGAAAATAATCGGATCTGTAGAGGTCAAAGGTAAAAATGTACTGTACAATCACTTTTGGAGACTTTTTCAAAATTTCGCTATTTTGCACAAACGAGATCTAAAAAAATAAACAGATTAGTGAATAATATTGCCTGTGCGAAAAAATGGGTTGCCAGAAAGTTTCATTTATCGCCAAATGTGGAAAATTGCGCCATGGGTGACCGAACATTAAATCTGATATTAAGAGTTTCACTCATAAGTATAATTGGGAAAATTGAGAAATTATTGCTTTCATCTAAAATTTCAAAAAACGGATATCTTTTCTTAAAATAATGGGATATTCAGAAATTTCGTGCTGATTTTCGGTAGGTAGCGAGAGACTTGACTGAATATAATATCACAATTTTAGAAAACAAATGACATGAATTCATATTTTAAAAGAGATAGCTTCAGCCATATTTGGAAAAAAGTTTGGTTTACGATTCGTTAATTTTTATCAGCTTAGAATATGGTGGCAAATCAAGTGCATTATAGGTATTTAATGCTTTTCTTTTTCCAAAAGGGCAAAAATGCCACACAAGCTACAAATAAGATATGCGCTGTTTATGGTGAGGATGCTGGATGAAGGATTTCCCTTAATGGGAAAAATATCGACTCTTTGGTTGAGATCAAAACCCATTTGGACAAATTTTTTGCCTGAAATCTGAAAGGTCCTGGAAAGACGGAATTCTCAAGCTACACGAAATATAGAGAAAGGTTGTTGAGCAGAATGGTACCTATATAATTTAATAAATGTGTATCAGTATTTAAATGAGATGCGTTTTAATTGTCCTAAAATATCGGTATGCGAACTTTCCGGACAACTCAAAAGAAAAGTGGAACCCATATTAATGTAATTAAAATAAATTGAAAGAAATACGAAATAAAAAAGCAACAAATATATAAATTGCACAACAATCAATTTTCTTATTGTTCACAAAATTTGTAAATTCGCTTTCTTTCCCGATTAAATATTAAGTTAGGGTATGATAAAAATTCGGAACCTAGGACATTAAAATGAACAATCTAAAATGAACTACATCAGAACGACTCATAAATCAATCATAACATTTCCTTTGGCGTAAAGATTTATATTAGCTTTGTTTAAACTCAATATAATTAAACGATGTTCATAAGCGAATCTTGATTCACTATGATGCGAAATATATTCTAGCATAGAAGTAATAAGAATTTGTGAAAAAATCTCACATATATACTTCAAAATAACTGAGAGTGGGAATTCACATGAAGTGAACATACATACCTGCATATCACTGGTAATGACGATGACTGGCGCTAGGTTATGCAAGCAAGATATTGAAAACTCGTGTCATATTCCATGCTACAATCATGCCCGATTCCATTTTTGCCATGTAAAGGAAAAACATTTATGCAGAATGTGGAGAGCCAACAATTTACCTATTTAGTAGTTGTTTCTACAGTTTACCTTATTTTATAGTTGTTTAGTTGTGTTTGTCACTCAATAGTTCATTTTAAGCAAAGGAGGGCTAATTAGGCCTAGATCTAATTTAATGTGTACTCCAAAGCACTAAAAATACATGCTTGAACGGAATTTGAACTCACTGAAATGAAGACCAAAAACCTAAACTGACAATTCGGCACTATTTAAATGGGATGACCAACTATTTTTCCATACTAAAACTAACAAAGTTTCGGATACACTCCGACAACGTAGATCATGTTTCACTTGCCGCTCTTTTTGCCTTTGATGATTAATTAGAGTGAGACAGTCTATTGTAATGTGTCACAGCTACAGTGGTAAGTTAAATAACATTCCAAACCCTTAACATCCATGCCCAAGGAAGGATTCAGACGTATGAACTGTTGAACCGAAGGCTAATGTGATAAACATTCGACTGCTAGGTTGATGATGAGATGCCACACTTTGAAACAGCTCTTCTTGGAGAATAAAGCACAAGATTTCCAAACATTTAATAAAAGGTGTACAAAAATCTTAATTTTTCAGGGCCGACGAATACTCTATTATGAATTCTACACCTTTTCCAGAAAATGCTTTTTTTTCATTTGCATGCAAACATTCCAAACTCTTTTAAGGCATTTTGCAAGTTTATCTTACTTTTAATTTCATGAACATTTGGATATGAAAATATATACAGCATATATCAAGAGTGGCCAAGACATCGACCACGAAGACATTTTAGGTAGTCCAAGCGACCATCTCGATAATGACCTCGGATATTAACAATTTAATTTATGACTTATTACCTAGAATCAATGAATTCTTTAAAATAAAAATTTACTACAGTCTACGCTTTAAATCCCAAAAAAAAAAAAAAAAAACTGCAAAGATTTACGATTTAAAACCTAAAACGGACATGATGAGCGCGATTAAAACATTCAAAGAAACTATAGAAAGGTATGCATCTCAATTAAGAAAATATGAATTGAGAAACTTCAAAAACATGGAGGAAGAGTGCATCCATAATCCAAACCGAGACTTCGAAGATTTCGCTTAACACTTACTTGTTTTGTTTGAAGAATTTGAAATAAGATTCGCTAACTAGGTTATTAGGTTAAAAGAAATTAGATTCGCTAATTAGGTTAAAAGAAATAAATTTCATATTTCCATTTAGGGAAAATGTCAAAATTGATGGACATTGTCACAATGAAAATGTCAACATTTCTGAAAAAATGGGACATTTAATAGATATCACATCAGTCCCGGTCGAGGAAGAAATTATTAAATTAAGATGCGATATATTTCTTAAATCCAGAGCATATTTAGCGACATTGATTTTTGGAAATTTAATTTCTGAGGAAACGTTTCCAAATATTTACAAACTGATTTTGTATTTCAAATCATACTTTGGATCTAGGTATCTTTGAGGATCTACTTTTTCAACCATGAACAAAAAACAAACTTTGGTCGCATTTAACAGATGAAGATTTAATTTCGTGTTTATGCATTGCAATAAGCTCGTACCAGACACACTATGATAAACTTGTCGCAGATATACAGTGCCAAATTTCAACTAAACGAAGTGAATAGGATGGTCACTTTTTGATATATGAATACTTTGATTATTTTTGTCAGTAAATTTTTGTGAATATTAATATTCAGTTTTTTATTAGAAAAATTACATAATTTACCATTTTTTTTCTTGTGACCGAAAATAAATATGCATGTTAATTTAGCTCTGTCATTGGTAGACCGCCTTCGATTTTTTAAATGTGGAGTAGACCCCGAGTCCCAATAGTTTGGCCACCCCTGGCATATATGTTCCTGAAATATTAAAATAAAAACTCAGTGTGGAATAATGTATACTTAAAAGTTTTTAATATTTAATATTCATATTTGGTTGCAACAAATTACATTTATATTTCCTAATAAATTTTTAAAATTTCCTACATATATTAATCTAATACATTTTTCTTTTGCATTTTCTGCAGCTGACTCTATAAATAGGGCTAAAAATTAAGGATCAATACACAATTTATCAAGCTACTTAATGCCACTTTATTTCATATATCATTAGTGTGAGTGTAGGTCAAACAAAAAAAATTTTGATATTATAATTTTATTACTTTTATAAAAAATCTAATAAACTATTTTGAGTTTGATTCATAGTTTAATGAGCGTCAAGGATTGTTTACTTTCATATAATTGAAATTTTAAATTAAGAACCTCCCATGCACTTTCCTCTTCTTATTTTTTTTTTTATTTTAGCAAATGTTTATATTAATAAGGCAATAGAAAATTAAATATGTAAAGAAGTTATTTTAATTAGAATCATAAAAAAGTACAGTACATTTTAAGATAGAAAATTAAAATAATCATTTCCCTATAGCAAGTCTAGGATAACGTAATAAATATGAATGTTTTTAGTATTTAAGTAAAATTTTAATATTAGAGAGGTAGGGAGAAACATTAATGATAGAAAACATTCAACGCAAAAACCATTAATTTTAACCTCAAGAATTAAAAAAAAAATTGTTTTTCATTTCGGAGGAGTATGAAAAAGAAATAAATACACGTGAAAATTAATTCATTATATAAATCTAATTTTGTATCATGTGAGATTCAAACTGAATTAAAATAATATTAATGTGTCATAAGTGGTATTAAACTTTGAGAATTCCACACATTACTCAATTAATTATAATAAATGATGTTTAACTAATGTGAAAAAGATAATAAAACACCAATTCAGTGAATCTGAAAATTTAAAAATTGGTTAAAAGCTAATATGAAAAACTTCATTAAATTGAATGTTTCATTTCTTACATTAAAATTTAATATCTAAATATAATTTTTTGGAGCAAAAAGAATTTCATAATATGAAATCAATATATTTCATATTCATTACCTCTTTTTCCCTGAATATTACTTATTACATTTTTTATTCGGCTTGTTTTTTCATATTTATTTTTCAAATTCATAAATTGTTTTATTATAATTTTTTTGGTTTTACTACAAATTTTTTAAACACATAAAATTGGTCCTCTTGTATCAGGAAACAAACTCCTATCTGTTTAACTATACGGTTTGCACTACTGATTACTATTTAAAATATTATTAACTGTAATTATTCAATAAAAAAATATTTTCTATCTGACAACAGAAGTGATGGAAATTTTACTTTTTTGAATGTAATATACAAAGTGACGGACAAAATTATATTATTTTATCATTCAGTGAATCATAAAAGGACATTTTTATTCTAAGCAAGTATCAACTATCTAGACAGCATTCAATATAAAAACAAATGAATAAAAATTCAAAAAACTTGAAAATTGGTCTAAATTCATAAAGTCTGTTAAGTTTAGGTTGAGATCACTCTACAACCACTTTTGCATACAAGAGCTAATACAACTTTGACATTAGTTTAAAGTTAATTCTAAGCCACAAATATCCTACCTTCAAGAGTAATTTATACCCATGAACAATTAAACATGCAATTTTTAAACAAGTTTATTTGTTACAATGATAGTATAAATATTTGGTATATCCTGAACCGAAAGATTCAATTTTATGCAAGAACACAGGAAAAATAATATTATGCTAACATCAATATATATATATATATATATATATATATATATATATATATATATATAAGCATGCATGACAGGGGAGAAACCATTATTAAAAAAAATTACAAGCAATAAAAAAAACTACAGCTGTGGAATTATAGGACAACTAAACTGATCAGCACCTAAAACAACTCTCAACATTAATTCTCAAAATGTTAATACAAGTTATTTTTCACAAACTATCATGCAACAAAATGTATAACTGATATAAAACTGGATAAAATAAAATTATTGATTTGAATGATTAATGAGAATGTTCAAACAATAAGGGATAGTTTTTAATGTTTCAAAAATTAATGAGACTTGATTGTTATAGACAAAAAAGAGAGAGAGTTTACTTTTAAAATTATTAAATTTTCTTTCTTTATTTAATGTAAAAAAAAAAGTAATATGAATGATTTGTATGTTTTATAAGATTCAACTTAAAAAAATTAGATAAATTATAAAGTACACATTTAAATTATCTAGGAATTTTCAGGCAATCAATTTAAAAATATTACAAAAAATGAAAACCACATTAAATAAACAACTCATTTGCAAACACATATGTAAATTAATTTTATTAATATTTACAATATGTCCGTTCATAAAAGATGAAAAAATGAGAATATGAAATGTATTCCTTAATACATTGAAATAAAAATGAATTGAAAGAAACATTATTAATTTAACTATGAAGGTTTCGGTCTTCCTGGTCTGTTGTGACCAGGTCCTCTATTTGGGCCTCCACGGCCTCCTCTAGCTCCAAAAGTACCTATTTAAATGAAATATAATTAAGAAAAGTAAATATCACACAACACAAAGTATAAGTATAAAGCGCTATCCAATGTTTTTTTTCTTTGGTGTATTTGTTATTTAGTAAATAAATAATACTGAATAACAAATACACCAAAGAAAAAAAACATTGGATAGCGCTCAATTATAAAAGCATTTTTTGTCATTACTAAGTAATTAAAAATTATCTGTATTTTTTTTTTCCATTACAATTAATTAGTTTCTCTTAAATAATAAAAAATATAAATGAAATGTAGCACACTTTCAAAAAAGAAGTCACAACTAAAATGACAAGAAAAATTTTAATAGTTTCTAAATATTTTAAGTTACACATGAATTTTACTTAATTGGTCTTTCGTATTTATTGTGTATCAGTAAACTTACAAATTCTCTACAAAAAAAAAAACTTATTTTTAAAATTCTAATGAAAAAGTCTCTTTTCGGATATAAATTTGTGTTCCAGACATTTTAAAATCAGACACAGATTTGAGATAACTAAGATAAATATTTTACTATACAAATTTATTATTTGACAATTAATTATTTCTTCCTTTTAATAGAAAAAAGTTTATGAGTAACTAAAGCACAATCAATTTTGTTGAATTAGAAAAAACAAAATTCTTACCAATATATAAAAAATATTTCAAAAACAAACTTATATTACGAAAAAAATACCACTTATTTTAATTAACTGAAACATATTTCAAGCATTATATAAGTTTAAGAGAAAATTTTCATAGTATAATAATTACTAAAACATACTTCACAATTTAATTAGTATACTAATTTATTAGCAAAATGCTTTGACTGTCAAATACAAAGAACATATTATAACTAAATCAATATGTTCCACGGCAGATTTTAAAACAATTTTATACATTATGTGTGTGTGTATATATATATATATATATATTCAATAATTACAATACATGCACAATTATCTATATCAGCAAATACTCATAATTAAATTATATTAATCCCTGCTTAATTATGTTTCACATAATATGCAGAGCGATTATAAAAACTGGTCATTTCTTTAGATTATCATTTATGTCTCTCTCCCCACTCCAAATTAAGCAATTTTTTAACATTTCTTTATATTATTGTTTGTTATAATTTTAAATTTCCCATTTTATTACTATTCTTAATGAATATGACATATAAGTGAAAAACTAACTGAATAAATGTCAATCATATAAAGCTGAATTGAAATAAATTACACAAAATAAATTTCCTAATATAAAATCAAAGCAATATTTGAGTGAAACTTACTTATTACATAGCACTAAAACAAAGAACAAACAAAGAAATACCATATTTAAAATTTAATGATTGAGTTACATATTACTCCACTTTGTTAAATCCATTGTTCATAATTTTTAAGACAAATCATAAACCTGAGTTCAGTAATTTTAGTCCACACAAGATTACTTAAAATTTGCTTTTTTTTTCAAGAGGTTCACATTAGATAACCTAATTTTTTTTAGTCATTAATTTGATATTTTGTATTAAGATTCTGAAAGACTTCTGTTGTAATATTTTTAGAAAACAAAAAATATTTGAGAAACTATAAAACACAAACATAGTTTCCATTGGAAAGTAATTGTTTCAAATGTCACAATAGATTACTAATTATATCATGTATATCTGTACCATACATATCAATACACATTTGAGCTTCTTAAAAATAGTTACTTACTGACTTTTAAGTTTTAAAATAATTTTGCATTTACTATTGGTTATTTTAGGCATTAAACATAATTAAATTGTTTTAAAATGCATAATTTAAATTTTTTAATTGACTGATCAATACTTATTAACTATTGCACAGATTGCAAACATCTAATTTCAGGATTAATTATAACCATTCATAAGATTAATAATAAATTTAGATTATTCATTCAAACATATATTTAAGATCCGGTCAAACACCTTAAGAATGTGTTTTCTTGATTTAAGATAATATCAAGGTAACACAATCTTAAAGGGGCATAAATATTATTTACAAAATTTAAATCATTTAAAATAAATAATCATGTTAATTTTTTTAATATGTTAATATTTTTCATATTATTAAAAACATAAAAAAAAATTAATTTAATATATTACTTACCTCTGCCACCACCTCGTCCTCTTTGACCCATGCCTCCTCGTTTAAGGTCACCTCTGCCTCGACCTTTAGTTAAAGTTTCTTCTTTAACCATATCAATAACTTCATCAGGAATTCGCATATATTTAATTGTACTTCCACGAATATAACATTCTGGCATTCTCCAAAATTTATCACCATCCTTCAAAATCAAATTTTTATATGCTTAATTATTTAGAAAGTTCAAAAAATTAAAAAACAAAACAGATTGATTTAAAATATGCTAACATATTCACAAAACTATGTTCATAAAGTTCTGTTACAAAGAATAAGTAAAATATTTTATTATACAAACTAAATATTGCATAAAATACTTTTATTTTAAATGTTTCATTGGTTAAAAATGTATGATTTTTCAATTTAATTCAATCAAACAATTTTTTTCAATCAAACAGATAAATTCAATTTTCTAAAAAAAGTATGATTTTTAGTAAATGATATTTTCTAAAAAGTATGAAAGTAAATTTAATGGTCTTTTAAAAATATTTTTTCATTTTTGACGTGAGGCATATTATTCGATAGCTTATGTAAAAATCAGAGCTTTGTGTGTAATTTTTTTTAGTATGAAAAAGAGAATATTCTATTGCTCTAAATTACAGATATGTTCATACCACATAAAAATAACTCCTAAATATTTAAAAAAAAATTAAAATTCCCAATATGAGTATTTTTTGTTGAAGGTTTTTTATTCTTATGGCTTTGATTCTTTGAAGTTCTTCTTACAAAAAAATTCTCAATATTTAGTTCAATGTATATTTTGGAAATTAACTTGATAAATTACAATCAAGATTAATTTATACAATAAAAATTAATTAATGTAAACAACTTTAAATTTTCAGCTAATGGGTAGTCATGTATGACACATTTGAGAAGAGTAATTAAGTTTATGTTTTTAAAACCTTTTCTAAATACTACAAGATTTAGTTTAACCATGGTTTTTTTTTTTTTTTTTTTTTTTTTTTTTAAGACTGAATCTTTACAATTTACAAACATCTCTTTCCTGAACAACTGCTGAACATACAAACACTGCTACAGAAAATGTAAGTTCCATAGCAAAGATGTTTGGTGTGCATTGCACAAATTAAAGAAAAAATGAAGTGAACACACACAAGTGGTCAAAAGAAAACTTTAATGAGTTTTATAAAACATTGAGTCCAAAAATAACTTTATAAATGTTATCATAAATAATAAAAATAATTGATAACATACATAAGATGTATTGGTAACATTGTAATAAAATATATTTTTTATTATTATCTAACAACAACATGAATGTGAAACTTAATTATTAATAAAAAGTATTAATTTTCAAAACTTACACGAGAAGTACAAATAACTTCTCTTAAATTAATATTCATCCAATTATCACAGTTGACAAGATGGCCATTATAAGTTTCACCATTTTTCAATTCAACAAGCTGTAAAAGGAAGATCATAACAATATAATGATTCATTAAAGTAATGTACATAATAAATTTACTACAGAAAATACACATAACTAGCATTATTAAAATTGGAAGACACAGATATCATTTGCTATCTTATAATAAAAAATAATAAAATATTTAGTAAATTTGCAAATTTCTAATTACCTCTACAGTAAAATGCAACCACTCCAATTTAAAATGGCTTCTAAAAATTAATAAATCATAACATACCTCAGCAACATCTCTCATACGTGTTATTTACATCAGATATTTACATAATAAATTCATGAATAGTTTTTTTTTTGTTTTTTTTTATATAATTTTTTGAAATATTCATATTACTCAATAAACTAGCGATAAATGGGTAAAAATTATGGTTATATTTTAAAGAATTACTCCTTTATAATTATAAATCAAATCATAACAATCTGAATTTTAGCAAGATTAAAAAAAAACAATATTTGAACTTGTTGCATATTTTATAAATACTAATTATAAAAACTCATAATTCTAAAAAAAAAAAAAAAAAAAAAAAAAAAAATCTTTTAGGAAACTGAAAATATGTGCTGATCATTTACAAATGATAAAATTTGGAGTTTTAGATGTAAGATAAATTATTTCATTCTGTTTAACCATCACTATAACAAAAAGCAAATGCTCATATCAAAAGGCATCAAAAAAATGAATAATATTTAAAATGCATCATCTATATTTTCCCCATTTCAATACTTATACAAATTTATCAGAACTAACAAAAATCCCAAATATTGTCTAAAATGTACACAATAAGAAATTTCATCTTCTGAATAAAGAAATTTCTTTCTTCAACAAGCTTTAACAGCAAATTGTCTGAATATTGCTGGAAATAATTTTAAATATAAATGATCAAACATGTGTGATCAAAATTCTGTAAAATTAAAACAAAATCATTTAATTGGAAAATTATTTTATTCTCTAATATAAGCAATTAAGCTCAAAACATTTTTATTAAAAATCAGCAATCTGTCATTAAAAAAAATCTTCAAATGAATCACTTTTATAATAATTTACATCTTAAGAGAGCATATTAACAACTTCTTTATGTAAACAAAAATTTGCTATTATAATGTAGACTTGAAGTATGTTAAAACTACACATTCTACCCCACCACCATTTGAAATTACCTCCCATAATCCTCCTACATGCTCAGCAAATGAATTTACTGATCTCATATTTAATGAATGGAATTAAGCCTATATTTAATGGTATACTCATCAAAGATTAGCTAAATGAACTTTCTGTATAACTCTGCAAGCTATTTTTTAACAATTAATAATATGGCAGTTCAGTTTTAGATATAGTCACAACATCTTCGATCCAGAAAAGTTTGAAAGTCTCCTGACACAGATACTTCAAAAGTCAGGCTGAGCCAGCCAAAGTTTGTTTTATAATGTACAAGAAGGTCATTAATAAGTTACTAAGTATATCAAAATGGACATAACAGTGTTTTAAAAACAAACTTTAGCTTTAATATTAATAATACATATTAAATTTATTTTTACACATAATCAGAAATAAAATGTAAATATTAAAAATATATGAAATTAAAGTTGCTCAAAATGTATAGTTTAATTTTATCTTTTTTTATGAAAAAGATATACCATTCAAAATGATTCATAATAAATTCCTGGAGATTATTAGTTTTCATAATTTAGTTGCTATTCATCCAATTTAAAACTTAATAGTATTAATAGAACTATTAAATTTAATTCTTTTTAATACATAATAAAAAAATCATAATGTTTTTATAACAATAAATGATAGCTTTATAACTAAGGAAATCACAAATAGTTTTCTTTTGGATTATGTCTGCATAAAAACTATGAACAATAACAGAAAAACATAATTTAATAAAGTAAAAGAATAATATTTTATTGGAACTTGAAATGATTACATATAAGGCACATTGTTTAAAAATGTTTAATATGCACCTATCAAACAGCACAGTGCATTCAGTCATTAGTCATTCAGCAGGATCTTTCTCAGTTTACCACTTTATTACAAATGAAAGCAGGATCAACCAGGATTTAATTTTAAATGGATTCCAAATAGTAACAAACATAAACATTCAATTGGAGAATCAAATCTATTACATGAATGTTAAATGAAGGCCACATTGTTAATCATCCACTCTATTACTCAGCTTTATAGTGCTTTTGATTGAGTCATTGATTAAAATATGGTACTGATTTTAAAATCAAATAGAATCATAAAAAAAAATACTTACATTACTAATTTTTTTTTAATTTGATCATTTTCTTTTTATTTCTAATATATAGTCAATTTATTTTTTATTATAATTTTTTTTATAAATGATTAACAAAGTAATTTTTTAATATTAAACTATGTATATTCAAACCAAGTGAAAAAAATTACTCAAGAACTGCAGTATATATTTCTAAATAATTTTGCAAATTTATATGGTTAAGATATGTAATTTAACTATTTGATGCAGAAAAATTTATAAATATATCCATACATTTGCATTCTTCATATTAAAAGGAACAAATGTGTGTGTATTGATTTTTTTATATGAGCACATTGACAATAAAGCCACAAAACTTTTCTATGCAATAAACTGTTTAGGCACATTATTGATGGAAATAATGCTTTTATAATTTTGTAGAATGAGGTAAAACACCACATATTTCCAAAGTGAATTGCACTTTGCTACTAAATAAGAAATGGGTGCTTTTCATCTTAAAAGTTACATTATAGATTTTTTAAAGCTTCAAAGCTTTTGAGGAATTATAAAAATGTTTTTCATGGAAAATTTTTCTTTAAAAAAAAAAAAATGTGTAAAGAAAAAAACATCTAAATTCTAAAACATTTTGCTCTTATTTTCAAAATTTTTAAATCTATGGGATAAAAAGTATGTTTTAAATGCATAAATACATTCATTATAAAAAATAAAAACTAAAACTGAAAATCTGTTGATAAATAATTATAGTCAAATATGAAAGGTAAAATATTTTCAAAAGTAAAACTATAGTATTTTTCTGCAAAGCTTTCATCAAAATTTCTCTCAAAAATAATCTACATAACCAACTTCTATAAGTTGATGTGTATCTGAAGAAAATAGAAACTTAATTATCCTGTAGACTGAATATTGAGGTTCAAATAAATCACATATAAACTTTAAAACCTGAATAATCATATATTTAACCAATAACTGAATTGGTTTTCTGACCGTGAATTCTCTAAAACTAAAAATATGAATGATGTACAGAAGCAACTAGTATATTGATAGGATAAGTAAATTCTTCAACTTCTAAAGAATCTTATCAACTTCAAAGTTATTATGAAATTTGATATAATGAAAAATCAAATACTTTTCCATTTAAATATGCTGCAATAAAATTATTGTGGATAAATAAACAGTATGGGAAGATAAAAAATTTTACTTTTTAGAATAATAAAAGGCTTACTGAATTAAAAAAAAAAAACATTAAATACTAAAATTAGAAAATTTAAAAATTGTTGAAAAAAATTATAAAAGAATTTTATAAATCTCTGTTACTAACATATTCAAAGAGCAAAATCTTTTTTTAAAAAATAACAATCTAAAAATTATTCATGGTACAATTCATAAAATTCCCTTCTGACTTCTTATATAAGATTCAATGTTACAAAATGTTAAAAAATTAATGATTTGGATAATAAGTTAAGACATTAAGCAATGGGAAAAAAAAAAAAAAAAAAAAAAAAAAAAAAACAGATTTATAAACGACTTCAAAAATTAATAAATTTAAATAAAATATTTAAAAAAAAGTAAAAAAGAACTGTTATGCAAGTAGTAAATTTTTAAATAAAAATTTAAATTAACTAAATATTGGAACAAGTTACTTTGAAAAAAAAGACAAGAAACCAAATTATTGAATGTTTGGTTTATGACACAATGGGCATTTTTGCACACAAAGGCTAATTAAAAAAAATTCCTCTAAATACTATACATTTACAATTTGTAACAAATTTTTAAAATATCTACAAATTGCTTACAGAGCTTTCTATCTGTATTCAATTTTTTCTAAACAAAAAAGTTCAAAGCTCACCATTATTTCAGTTTTAAGAAGTTATTCAAGCTAGAAAATCTTCTAGCAGCTATAAAAAATAAAGTCATATATTGTTGCAATGAAATTTCTTTCATGTTGCTAACACATTTATATAATTTCCTTTGAGCATTAAAATCAAATCATAACAGAATGTTTGTTAACACGTTCACTAAATTGACCATCATTTCATTATTTTTCCAATTATTTATTTTCAATACCCTTCAATTTCACAAAAATGTCAAAAAAAAAAAAAATAAATAAATAAAATTTTCAATTTTTGAAACTAACCAACAACATTATTTATAAACTTAGTACACTAAACATTATACAGCAATGAATAAAATAAACAATGCATTAATATTTTCATTGACACTTTCAATCATCTTGGAAAGTTACAAATTCAAAAATAGTAGCAGGTTTATAAATTTAAAAAAACAACATCATTGCTGAGTTAATTGTGGTAACTCACCAAAGCTATTTGTGGTTAATGATGAACAAATCCTACATTGTGAATGCCAATCTTGAATAAAATTACTTTTAAATTCTCTTTAATTAACATCTTAATGTCAAAATTTAAGAGATTTCACTAAATCGACTATACAAAATTTGTATATTAAAAAACTTGTATCTGAAATTTTAAGATTGATATCAATCCTCAGAACAGAAAAGTGCATATAAGATAATGTAAGTAAACAATATGTATTTGATATATTTTCTTTTTCCAGGTAAAAAATTAAATTTGAATTTTAAAAAAATTATAAAATCTTATTTAATTGAAAGAAATGTATAAAATTAAAGATTGCCAATTTAAGCAAGTAATAATATTCAGTATGAATAGAGGTAGGGAAACAAATTTTAGTTAGCTATACATATGTGGACATAAAGCATTGGTTAATGTTGATAAAGAAAGAAAAAGGTTAGGCAGTAAAACAATTACTTGTATTTGTTTCATAAACAATCACTGTAAAGACCCTCAGCCTAAACATTCAATGATCAATCACATCACAATTTTAAAAATTGTTATATTTTAAATTATAATTCCAGAACAGGAAACATTAAGCAATAAATATTTAACAAAATTTTTATGAAAATTAAGAAAAATAAACAGAATTATTCCAAAAAAGTGGTAAAAAATAATAAATCATGATATTTCTAAAATATGAATAATATACAAAAGCTCCACCACCAGAGAAATTAAAATACTAAGTCCATGAATTGATAGTAAGCATTTAATCAAATAAAAATATAAAGATAATAAGAATTGCCAAATAAATATAAGATACAAAGGAGATAGAATCTTTTTGTGAAAATGTCTACTAGAAGTAGATTAATTTATTATCTGAAAGAAAGGCAATAAGAGGCAAATAAATATTCTAAGTTATGATTCATACACAATAAAAAAATTTTACTTAAGAAAAAAATTTTCTTAAGATGTATTTATAGATTTTTCTCAAGGACATAAAGAGATTTTTCCAAGGACTCATTAAAAGTTTATCAAAATATCAGCATAACAAGTCACCATGTTTTAGTAATTTAAGATGTAGTATCAGATTACTTTTTACCTATAACACATTTCCAAGGAAATCCAGATAAATATACATGACTGGCAGAAAATAAATCTATTCCAAAATTTGAAACAAAACTTTTGAAAGTAATTTTTTTTCCCCGTTTGGGTAGAATTAAAAAATTCAAAGACCATAAGCCCAGCTTAATGTTTCAGTTTTCAAAGTTTTTGTGAAAACATGAACTATGAAGATAAATTTCAACAGATTTAGCAGCTGCATCAGCCTTCTCATTGCCATCAAGACCTACATGACCAGAGATCCAACAAAAAAAACATCGTATCTCTTGCAATTAAGAATGTTTAATACTGCAAAAATCTGAGATAAAATAGGGTGTCAATTTATGTCAACATTTTCAACACATATAATGCTTTAGCTGTAACTGTATGTACAAAACTAAGAATTTTTTATGCCTACATGCTGAAGTGCAAGCAGTTTTGCAGTTGCTTCAGCAGTAAAGATAGAGCAGGACTTAACTATGTTATAACTAATAATAATGTCATCAATATAAACTCATAACCAACATGTCCTGCTGATTTTGATCCACCTGCAAAAACAGGTATGTATAAATCAAACAGATAATGATACAGCTGTTTGAAAACAGAAGTGGTTGTGTCCAATTTTTTGAACTGTGCAATGGAACTGAGATTAGTTTAAGCTATGGATCAAACCAGAGTGGTTGGTTGGTTGGTTGGTTGGGTTTTATGGCGCAAGGCCCAAAAAGGGCAAACTGCGCCACAAACCAGAGTGGATGTAAAGTAAAATCGGTTGTGAAACAATATAAACATTATGTAGGACAGATAATAATTGATGTGATTTTACTTGAATGAGAAAAGGTGGAATGATGAACAAGCATCATGGAGCCTCTTAAGAGCAAATGCAGGAACAGTAGAATGTAATGGATGATGACAGTCAAACAAGATCTTAAAATAAAAATTAAGACTGTTGCATTTATTGAAGGTCTATAGGTAATTGTTGATAGATTGCATATAGACTCTGGATGGGTGACATGTGGAATGTGTTTGAACATATTCTGTAATCAGAATGGGGATGAGTAATGTTCGATCTGCATAAGATAGAAAGCCTAGCTGATCCATAAATACAACCATAGTCTATGAGTGACTGATAAACTCAAAGTAGTGATGTGCAATTTACACCCAAGAATGTGTTTGAAAGCATTCTGAAGATATTAAGTGATTGCTTGCACTTCTTCCACAAATATAAAACATGTCTGGACTTAAATATAAAAGCATATAATACCTAATTCCACCAAGACCCAGGCTGGTATTATTGTTGCAGTTGAAATGCTTTCATTTCTAACAATTAAAATTTGCATTTGTAAGGCATAGTTTATCAATTGTTAAAACGAATTGGTATTCCTTTTCCTTGTAAGAACAAAGAATCGAAGCAGGAGATGCTAGCAAAAGTTTCACAAAGGATGTTAGCAATGATTTTACAACATAATATACAGCAGCTCTAGTTTTCAATATAGGAATGAAAAATTCTTTATAAATTTCATTAGATGCTTTCACTTTTCTCCATAATGCTTATAGGATGTGAAAGAAATTATTGAATTTACATAGCAAGAGCAAGATTCTTTCTGATTTTAACAATGAGCTCTGTGAACGAATGGCCTTGCTCTCTTAAAGGCCCAAATTTCCTCTGCTTCTTACTCTTCTGGTTTTTTGGCATTCATCATTCCACCAAGGTTTGCAATGCTTCTTTGATGTAAAGGAACTCTTAGGTATAGCTGAATCAGCTGCACTTATAATTATTTTGGTGACATTATGAATGGCTTCATCAATATTCTCAATGAAAACCATTTCATCACCAACAACAGCCAACTGTGTAAATAGTGTTCAACTCTACACATAAGTAGGTATACATTGTTGCACACTATGTTTAGTCTGATATGAAAGGAAAATTACTGCTATTGTACAGATCATTTCCTACAGATAACTTTAATTATGACAGAAGTGAAGGAGATCAAATGCAGAGATAGACAAAACAAAAGATTCTTGTGAATATATGAAAGGGCTTAATCCTAGTACAGATAACGTGGATGATTTAGTGAGATTGGTGACATTTGGAACCCCAATAAAGTTTGTGACCTGCACTTCATTCTACAAGTCAATATAGGTGCTAAATGTACCAAGCCTGTAAATATCTGTGCGTGCCAGAATGGATTTGTTCAATGATTTTATGATGTATTCAAATGTGCATGATTCATTTGCAGTTTTAGCAAAACTTGAGGATATTGCTGTATTTTATTTCTTCTAAGTTTATTTTTAAGTGGTTGTGGTGGGAAATTTTGATTATTATCTTGCAATTAAAAGCTAATTAAATGTTATAATATTGGAAAGTTTTTTAACTTTTAATTATTTTCAAAAAAATATTTTTTATTTGGAGACTGAGGGAAGTTGATTAATTGTTATTCTATTTAATTTGTAATTACAAAATATATACAATTTATTAAAAATAGTGAAACATTTGATATAAAATTTTTTATTAAATTGTATCATTTGTTTCATTAAAACTAGAATAATGTTATTTTAAAATGGGCATTAGTGCTTGGTCAATTAGAAATTAGAGTTTGCATAAAAATGTTATGTTATGTAAGATTTATAGTGGAGTTATTACCTGCTTAGTTTTGTCATATACATACATTTTAAGAGCCTGTATTCTTTTGGTTAATTAAAAGAAAATTAAAAATTATGATTACACATTTTATTGACTGATTACAAATAATAGTATTGACTTTTAGAGATTTATATTTGCTTTGTAAAATGTAAATTTTGTAAAATATGTGCAGTTAAGTTTAAAGCCTTTAGTTTTGCAGTTCTTTAATAAGTGAAAATAGTACAATATTCAAAATTTCAATATTTGAAATTGGTAATAGGTACAAGATTGCAATATTCAAAGTTAGAGATTGAAAACAATCAAGCTTTTGAAAACAATAATTTTATCATGACCTGCAGCTGATTTGATAATTCAATGCTTTTTAGAAATTTCGCATTGGGAAATTTTGTAGTTTTACCATTGACAACATGTTTTAAAATAGTGCAAAATGTATTACATATACTATTTCCAGACAGATGCATTATGGTCCAAGGGAAGTAGAGAAATAACATTTATTTTCACAGTTTGTGGGTGTATATAGAAAACCTAGAAGAGCTCTCTTTTGCAGATTTTAATTTAAATCCTTCAAAACTTTAAGAAAGCTCCTTCATACAAATAAAAAGTTTTGAATTAATTCAAAACTTTTGAATTGTATGAAGGAGCTTTCTTAGAAATAGGAGATAGTTTAGATTTTGGGCTTTGGGGCAGACACTGAGAAAAATTTAATAAAGAAAGAGGTATATGAGTCTATTTGGGAACTACTAGACCTGTGATATTTATTTTAGCTATGGTTGTATAATTATTCTAGACTGTGGCATATGAGATATAATTAGTGCAGTCTCAGGATATGAGCATTTATTTGTTATCTTCTATATTTCTTTCTCCAGAAACACATATTAGATAATTTCAAGTAGGAGGGGTGGTTACCTTTGCAGTACAATTTGTACTAGTGCAATACAACTGCAAATAAGCTTGGCAAAGCAAGAATTTTCAGAATGTCCAAAATGTTGGCATTGGAAACAACACAAGGAATTAAAAATATTTGGCCTAAAAGGTAAATGCATGTATGCTACTTACTTTAACATTTTGTAGAAGGTCTGGTATGGTTGTCAGAATGAGATACTTAGAGTCAACAAATTTTCTATCTTTTCCAGACAATCATGCACTTAAAACCTCAGACTTGATTGAAGAATTAAAACCCGATTGAAGGTTTTGAGATTTTCAAGGATCTCATCTGTAAGTATATTCAGTAATCCCATCATGAGACCAATCCTCGAGAAGAATTCCAATTCCAATGAAGCAAGATGCATGTTGCTCAGGACATCTGCTTAAGCAGCCAAATCTTCTATAAGTGATTTACTTAAATCAATCAATTACAGTTTTTGGATGCTCCTAACTTCCCCTACTCTATCTGATATTCCTTTTTGAATAAGCAAAGGGGAAATATTTTTAAAAGTTCTCTTTTTTCCAAGAAACAACAAAAAATTCCTGTTAGTTTCTTACATTTGCTGCTCAGGTGAGAGAAATTAATAATTTTTACATTATTTTAAAATTTCGCGACCTGAGCACCCACCACTGAGTATAAACAGGAGATGCAGACCACCTGTATCAGTGCTATGCACTCACAATACATTCCTGAAATGGCCTCCGCCTTTAACGAGCCATCCAATAGGTTGATCCATAAAGTTGATTGACGTACTAAAGATTGGAACACACCTCCCATTGACCAAAAGCAAAGGCTAAAGTAATATGTTGGTTTCTGCGAGTCTGAATCTCTATGACCGGAATTTTTCAGGGATGCTGGTCTCCATCCACAGTAAATACATGGGTGATTAAGTCCTCAAGCGAAGCTAATAGCAGAAGCAAGTGGCAATAGCTACTCAAGGGGAATTTTCAACCTCTTACGGGACAAGCACAAGAGAGAAGAAAATTTAAAAGAGATATATATGTATATAAGCTTGGAGGAGATAAAAACATTTTAGAAAATTATGAAATAACTTTTAAAAATCAATGTGAGATTTTAGAAAATTGTCAACATTGTCCTAGAATAATAGTTTATCTGGGATTTGGTTTGTTTGTTGCTATATGGTCATTTTTTGCACAATTGGGATGATTAGACCAGGAACTGAAGTTTAAGGTGGATCTCAAATGACTGTAAACATCCAGAATGGGAATCAAACCTATAAACTGTTGAATGAAAGGCAAACACATTAACCATTTGGCTGCCAGTTTGGCAGTTTTTTTTTTTTTTTTTTTTTTTTTTTTTTTTTTTTTGGAGATCCAAATGTTTATATATTTTTATTTTGTAACAATTATAACTACTTAGCGAAATCCTTACTGACTAGTTATAGCAAAAACTATTTTTTAATTTCATTTTTATAATAGATAAAGTTATAGTTCCTTCTATTTCAATGCAACAAATTATTGAAGAATTAAATTTAATAAAGAAACATACATAAGAATAAATAGTAGAAGTTTGTATACCTCAAACACATCAA
The DNA here is from genome assembly GCA_026290005.1 of Latrodectus geometricus. Lineage (NCBI taxonomy): Eukaryota > Metazoa > Arthropoda > Arachnida > Araneae > Theridiidae > Latrodectus > Latrodectus geometricus. The sequence continues at coordinate 21,623 of JAPDSC010031213.1, read as the reverse complement.
AGTTCAACATCTCAAATTGAATACGTCAAAATACTTTTTTTTATAACAATTAAATAAAACTGAAATCATTAAGTCAATAACTTCTATTTTTGAAATGATTAAATAAATTAAATTTTCAAAATTTACCAATAATTTGGTTAACATACATTTAATTTTTTGATGGATTGATATTCAATGTTTTTATTGTTTTAAATAACTTTGAAAAATGCTATGCTTCATAAAGTATATTATATATTGTACAAAAACATGCTATTAATTAAGAAATTAGAGATAGTAATTAAAATAATTTTCTTAACTGTCCATTAGAGGTGTATCTGATGCTTTGCATTCTTAAAATTATTCTAAGCCCAAGGGATTGTTTGATTTAAATCTATATTATTTTATTCAAACCAATGCAAATTCAAATTCTGATCCAATAAAGAAATCATTTAAACTTAATTATTTGATTAAGCTGCACTCACATTAAAATAAAAATTAAACTTACATAAATATGATATAGTTACAAGAGAATTACTCAAATCATCACTTGACAATACAGTTGTAAAAAATTCATACACTGGATATTGCACAATTAATTGACAAAAATACATTAACTAATTTATTCAGTTCTCTTTAGAATGAAGATTTTTGAAACATGCTTTCTTTATGTAGCTAAAATGAAACTAAGGAAGAAAATGCAATTGCATTGTATTTGTTGGTGCAAGAATTAAATTAGCAGGTTACAATGTCAGAACAGATTCTTTCATTTCATAAAATTTGATTGCAACTTAATAACAATTTTTTGGTAAAAATTAACTGTTTAGTCATTTTTGGAGACTTTTTCAAAAAGTCGCCAAAAATCTTGCCATTTTGCACAAGCGAGGCCTAAAAATAAACAGAATGTTGAAAAATATTGCCTGATTAATTTAAATACCTCATTTGTGATTGGTCGGAATTGGTTGGGTTATCAGTAAATGTTATTTTTCGCCAAATGTGGAAAATTGTGCCAAGGGTGACTGTACAGCCCAATTTTCAATGACCATGGAAGTTTACTGGTTTTTTGACAGTTTACACATCGCATCAAATATAGTTCATTAAAATAAACATTAAGCTTTTAAGAGTTAGAAAGCTAAAACTGTAATATTTTAATTAAAATTATCTTATTTAAAAAGTAGAAAACTTTTAAGATGAGTTTTTATTTAGGTGTTACAGTTATTCAGTTATAAATTAAATTGAAAAATTTAATTGCTTTAGCATTAGTGTTAATGGTAGTACAGAATGTTAGTGTTTAATTTACTTGGTTAATTTGCGGTTTAGGTCCCCTACTTCGCCAACTCGCGAATTTGAAGTGTTTTCTCGCGCATGCTCATTAATTACTCTTTTGTTTTAGCCTTTTCCTTGGTGGCTAATTAAGTTTCACTTTGAAATAGTGGTAGAATTTTCACCATGGCTTTAGGTTCCCTGCTTGACGTGTTTTCGAAAACGCGTCAAGCAGGGGACCTAAAGCATATTTTCACCATTTACTTTTTTTAAATTAATCTAGTAGTAGGTTTCTTTATCCCTGTTAAAGAAGCTTACTTCCAAGTATTGTCTGATAATAGTCATGACATCTAATTTGATGTGCATGTTTTGTTTACGTAGGAGTTCATTAAAAGGTGTCAAGACTATTATTATTAAATAAAAATGTTGTAGTTAAATAAATAAACAAAAAGTTATGAAACATGTTTTCTACTGATTAATTAAAAAGAGATTAAAGTAAAAAATGTTTTCCACATCATTGATAAAGTATTATTGTTTGGCTTTTGACCTTTGCCCAGTGGTACAATGTAGGATGCTCCTTTTCAAAGATGTTTTAATTGATTAAATAAAATGAAAAAAGTAATTATAAAAAGTAATGTTATTTCTATCATTGCTTGGATCTATTACCTAGCTGCTGACTCCTGCTTAAATGTAAAACAAAAGATGTTTATTCAGGTGTTTTCCATTCTTTGATAAATTTAAAAAAAGTTAATGGAAATGCCAAAGCTTAGAGATAGGATAGTACCCTTCAAAGCAAAAATTTTAATTTTCAATACCAGCCACAGTAGAACAAGAGATATTATGCTTTTGTCTTTTGCACATATTTATGTTGTGGTGAGTGTTTGCTAGCTTCCTGGACTGACCCTTCGAACACATGAATATAGCTTGCTATCTATAGTTCTCCCATAATGTAATTTATAGACTGGATACTAAAATGTCTTATAATAATTTATATCTACTAGGCAACTAAATACATTAAGTCAAAATGTTAATAAATTTTTAGATTTTAATGTTATTGCCTAGCTGTTAACTCCTGTCCAATTATACTACTGAAGATATTTAAGGTGTATGCCACAGATAAATTAAATATTGTAGAAAATGATAAATATGAACAGATAATTGATTAAAAAAATTAATTAACAGTATTAAGTAGAATATTTAAAAATCCAAATTTATGCAAAATTGTATAATTACAGATATTATTTGACGAAAAAAATTAAAAATCAAATAAGATCTGTATATAAATTAATATTACATTTTCAAAACTAAGAACTTTCATCCAACAGATAACTGCAAGGGAAAATATAATATTTAAATGAATAAGTAGTTTACATGAGTAATTTATAGAGGGCGATCACAGAATCTTTCACGACGGAAACAGTGTACTTAAAGGAACTACTTCTACCAGTTTTCGTGGATTCCATTTGCAACTGTTAGTAAAAAATTATAAAAGGAAAGAAATGTGAACGAATAAAAAAAGATCTATAAAACTCTCTTGAAGTGTATGTTGCGTCTCTCCTTGTTTATTTACCAAGTCCAAAAGCGGTAATTTTACAAATAATTTTATCAGGGAAAGTAGGAATAAAGAAGTAACGAGTATATACCAGGATTAGAAAATGGTGCGAAGGAGTTGTGTAATAAGTTAGGAACATCAACACACAATAAGTGGCATTTTCGCATTACCAGGACAATTTATGAGGTAAATATTCAAGTACAGGTCATATATATGAAACAAAGAGCTTAGGGGGTATGGAGTTTAAATTAGATATATTTTTCATGGATTTTTCCACAAATTCTCTCTATAAAATGAAAAATTTGCTAATAAGATAATGAAATCCATATATTAAACAAAATACATGATTAATTCATTCAGACAAAAAATGTTTCGCCTTTGAAGTAGTCACTTAAACATTTGCATTATATATAAGCAAAATTTTCAATATACATAAATGAGATCGAATTAGGCGTTTATAAATTTAACATGAATACATCCATGTATTATTTTACTTAAATAAAATAAGTGAACATAACATAAAAGGTGGAAATTTTAAATAAAACGTACTTTACAATATATTTAAGATACTCATTTTATATAATAAAAAGATCTTAATATAATGGTACATTAACTCACAAAAATTAAAATTTTTAAGTTTTCACGTGCATATAAACTGAACATATAAATATTTCCCGAGTCTTATAAAAATTTCGAAAAAAATAAAGAAAACAGATATATTTAATAATATACTAACCATTGGGTGATTCTGGGCTGTACGCAATAATGATAAGGGCAACTAGAAAAAGTAAAAAATGAATATGTATGTAAACAGTAGTTACAATAAAAGCTGTGCTACAAAAAATTAAATCGTTACAAATTCATTAATGTATGCATTTACTCACCATTTTTAAAGATTTTGTTTGGCACAAAAAGTGATTTGCTTATATCAAAATTTATTTTTTGATCAAAGGAATTTTCTTTGCATTTATGAAATTTTATTGTTATCACATAACCACATCATAAACCGAAAATTTCAAAATTTACTAACTAAACTTTAGAGTAAAACACAGTTACAGTTAAATAAGAAATTTCAACATTTGAGAGATAAGACATTTTTACTTATTTGTTAGAAAATTTTTAAAAAATGTATCTGCAAAAAAATTATTTTAAAATGTATACTTATTAAAAATTCTTAATAGAAAATTTAATTTTACCGTAACTAAAATTATATTTTTACATTTATCCTTAAATAAATTTTAAGAACACAAGCATAATCAGAATGGAATATTGGTTTGCGGATTCTCTTACCACCGTATTATAAAAAGAAAGAATAAAAAAAAGAAACTTTGAATGTTGGTATGCAAATCAATTGAACTTTAAATATCTCTTGCACATGATGTTATATGCACTGTAGTCACTCATAATGCTAAGATGTAACACTAAGAAAAAACAGAGATGCTACAGCTAAATTAATTTAGCATGGGTGAAGCATTATGCAAAGATATAAATATTTACCACTTTGTGCAGTGTGAATGATGATAAAATCAGTAGTTAGTCCAGCTGCTATTGATAGCTATAATCTCTGACACACGTCTCGGCTAGGTCAAAGATGCTTTTTTTGTATCCATGTAGGACTACATGGAAGACATATGAACTGCTATACTAGTATAGCAGTTCATACATATTTTGGATAAATGATAAAGTGGGAAATCAAACAAATTGACGAAGCAATTTTATCTGATTGGTAAAGATTTCTTGCAGACTGCGTGCCATTACGATGGTGTCATCCTTTTAGAATATGGCTAACAGCAATCTCCTAAACTATAAAAAAGCCACGAGCTTCAACACCACAGATTGGCTGGCTGTTCAGTATACGGCAATACACTTAAGGTAAATGTGGAAGTGAAATCCAATACCATTCCAAATCATGATATCGGTTGCTAGACTAGTGTGCTGGCTTATAACGTATAGTTCAGCAGTCTTTCACCATGGTGTCTCCAGACTCGTATCCGACTATCATAGTGTTACAGGTAGAAATAAGATTTGTGAGTAAAGACAATGTCGTACCATTTATCTATGTCCATGGTTTATTGCAAGCATCTGTGGTTTGAGTTAAAGGTGAAAGAAGTAATGAATGTCTTGAGGATGTTCATTAGGATTGCAAACGTCCTCAAGGATTGCGATTGGTATTCCAGTAATCAGCAAACGACGAAGAATGGTGCGAGCGGACCCTTAAAAAAAGCGTAAAAAGCTGAATCTGTTTTGCTGTAGTTCGTGATTGGCTAAGTGATCCTTTGCTGCGTCACATACAATGTGCCTTTTATCAAATGCAGTGGCGCAAGGAAAAGCAGGGTAATTTCCCCCACTGGTCCGTCGTCCCCTATTGGATTCTGTGATTACATTTTCGCTTCATAAATACTTAGTTTAATCCAACCTCATCATCGAATTTCCTGATGAATAATTTGTAATTCTTAAGGCTGTAATTGAACTCGGACACTTGCTGGAAAGACGATCCATGAATGACACTAAGGTGTAGTTTATACAAAAAATATCCGAGAAATCACTTTCCTTTCTTCGAATCAACATTCTCTTCTTCCTATACAGCGTTTTCAGGTTGAATTATTATATAAACTTAAAAGTATAGCAAGTTAAATAAATATCTTAAATTAAATGAAATTTTAAATGTGTTCATTATTTCCACTTGATTTACAGAATTTTTTAATTATATTCTTTACTTTTTTGGTACCACGTTATAGAAAATCAAATAGCCAAAGGAAAGGTTGGGGTAGACCATTTTAACAACCATAGAATATCATTAGCTTTTGGGTTAGCTATTCGTAAATAATGACCTAAATTCATACTACTAAATTCATATACTACAAAGATTACAGGATTGTCTGTTGGAAATATAACATTGTTGCACGCTTTTGACAACTTTTTAACTGATTTAAGACTTGCAAAATCCATCGCAGATGAACTAACTAATTGCACTTTTCTATATGCTTCAATCTTCTGACACATATCCAATACGCCATGCTGGATAAGAAAATTCAAATTTATATACAAACATTAGTTTTTACAGTGTTCTTTTTCTCCTTTTTGTTTTTACAAAATATTCAACGATTTCTTCTTCATTTACGGATACATTTTTATATACGTATAACATAATCCACTGAAATACATTTAAGTAGTTTTTAAGTAATTTAATAGTTAAAAAAGATTTTTAAGTGACACATATTATTGCTGATAAAGTAAGGATTTTTTTTAATTTACGATACTAGGCGAAATATCTACGCTGAAATCTTGTAAGGCTTCTCAGTCCTTTCTGACTATCATATCTCTTAATCAAATTCTTCAATCTATAACTGATACTATATAGTCAAAATGCTGATATGATAGACTAGTAAGCTGGAAGAATATATTCCTTTCAGTACCTCTAATTTATTTTTACTTACAGATACTTATAATGGCTTTGTGTTACATAAAGCTTTCTTTGAAATAAAAGTATGCAATAATTAGTTAAAAATCTTTATCCTAAAGTAACATTCAAGTGAAGTTCCTGAAATTTTTTGAAGTATAAGATAGCTTTCTTAAGTGTTAAAGAACAAGAATTGTATTGTTCAACTCTTTTACTCTCTTTAAAAAGATTCTAATTTTAAAAAAGTAGATTAAAAATCATATTTAGTTAAACTCGAATAATTTCAAATTATTTTATTATATCATCACTCAACTGAGGAAAAGTAATAAAATGAACAGCTTTTATGTTGTAAAATACTTGAGATTTCAGTAACAAATATTTTTTCCAGCGAAAATAAAGTAATACGAAAACAGAAAATTTTGAATGAGTTTTAAAAAAATGTAAGCTTTAAAAGCGAATTTTTATCATGTTAGTTTTCAATTAATTTTAAATTATAAATCACAATGAGTTAATCAATCATTTTTCAGGAAATTGTATGAAACAGGCTTGAGAATATTTTAATACTAGGTAACATTTTCTCTTACTATTCTTTGTCTGCAAACACTAGGCAAGAGTCTCTTTTGATAAGATAACAGAGTTTTTACGATATTTTTCTCACGAATAGGGTTTTTTATTTGAACAGAATTAATCTTCCTTTCATGATAAAAATTTTTAAACGCGAGAGAAAAAAAGTTAAAGTCTTTTTCCTGTGTAAAATGTATGTAATAGCATAATAAAAGAGCTATTTTTTTAAAATTAGATAATTTGGAGAAAATTTTCTTAGAAGGCATATTTGTCCCTTAATTCTTAGTAAGCTATTGCTTATGTGTTCATACCCGCGCATATATGATATAAAGGACACATTATTTTCCAAGCTAACAACTGAATGGTTAGAGCATGGGATTTTAGTTCATTAGTTCATGAGCTGGAATTCCATCTCAGATTTGAAAGCTTGCAGTGGTTCGGAATTCACTTTCAACAGTAAGTCCTTTTCTGATTAATCCTTTATTACAAAAAATGACCATTAAGAAACAAACATGTACATTCGTTTAAATTTGTTAGTAACATGAAAAATGAATTGATAAAATCCAATTAATCTTGCAGTTATATCAAAGTTGTCATTACAATCACACTGTGGTATCTTTGAGACCCACACTACTGACGTTAGGAAATAATGCTTTCAAATTAATTTAATATTAAAGTGAAATAAAATATATTTAAGGAACATGAATCTGCATGATGATTAAGTCGTTATTTCATCAGTTTCTTTCTTTTGTACTGGATATTAAATCATTTGTATTGCTATGAGTATTTGTAATGATTCAGGATACTTATGACACGATAGTTTTCCTAGCTGAATAAACTTTAATGCTCAAAAAATTATCGATGAAATGCAATTAATATAACATTGAAATTTGAATTAGTGAACTTCTCTGTATCAATGTATATAAAGTTATGAGATTTGAGGATGAAATACAAAAATTAAATAAAAAAGATTGCATCAAAAATACTTTAATATCTTTTAAGTTTCATAAAGGGACAAATTACACAGCAAAGAAATCTAAAATACTCAAAAATCTTATTTATCTAAATTCTGTCATTGATGTTGTATGTATCCACTTTTTTAATTTTTTATAATAAGTAAACAAATTTCTTTAGATGGATATTTTTTTGAAAATATTTGATAAATTGTTCTCACTGCACTATCCTAAGTCAAATATTTTCAGATATAAATATCCCTTTAAAAATATGCTGAGTTATATGTCACGTAATACTTGAAACATTACCTTGTTATAAATATTCAATTTTAAAAGAAATATATTCAAAAACAAAATGTGCTTCATGGAACAAATGCAACAGAATTATTTTTGACGATACCTAAGATGTATTTTCAAAATCGAAAAAAAAAAAAAATGATTGAGGAAAATTCGATGTGAACCAGCCGGCAGAGAGTCGGTTTGGTTAGGTTTGTTTGTCTCTCAACAGTATATTTTGCACATAAGAGTTAATTAGACAGATACCAACGGCTTAAAGTAAATTTCAAATCACTGCAAGCATACATGCAAAGGTTGCATTTAAACCAATGACGTGTTGAATCGAAAGCAAGAGCACTAACCATGCAGATACCAGCTCGGCTAGCAGAGTGTCAAACAAGTTCATCATAGTTTTGTATGGCATAATGTTTGTGCTGGTCTGGCTTCAATATATAGCATAGGATGCCTTTAGTGCACTTTGAAAGCCGTCTTACGGTGGACCTCTACTTCCCACAAGTTGTAGAACCTGTTGTTCTGCTCTATTTTCAGGTCGCTTCCAATACAGTGTTACAGCAATATAATGCTAGTCAAAAAGCAAAATCTCAACAGCCTGACTAAATTTAACATCCTTCATTAGCCAGAAAACTCTTTCTATCTGAATCCTATCGAATACCTGTAGAAATTTATTCGATGTAGCTTGAACCGAGGATCTCTAGTGCTTGTAACTGCTTCAGATGGGCACATTAGATACTGAATAAATTGGCTTATAATGATTTTAGTTGTTTACTTTTTTAATCATTTGCACATCTACCACACTACTATCACTCATGAAATTTACATGATTATGTAAAATTTATTGTAGTTATTAATATATGTATTGATGTATTAAATGTAAATTAATACATATTGTATTATTTATTGATATTGTATAAAATAAATATATTATTTATTGATATTCCTAAATGTATTAAAAAGTAATGTATTATTTATTGTATAAATGTATTATTTGCATTATTTATTGATATTCCAATTTCACTTTTGAGGAATGTATTATTTAAGTAAGTTAAACCTTATAAATTTGCAAACACGCCATTTTATGTTTGAACACTAATTTGTTTTCTTATATTACTGAATGAAATATTTTAATTTATATAGGTAAAAGTCATATTTTTGAAGTTTCTATTTTTATCATATTTTTATAAGATAAAAATACTGAGTAAAAATATTTATTTTATTTTTGGAAAAATTAGTATATAATATATCTCTATATATACTTAAATTCTACATGATGCCAAATAACATAACATTTAAGAAATTTGAGTAAAAAAACGCTGCAATGAAATTATATTTATATAAAATCAGTAAAATATTTATACTCCAACCAATACTGTTTTAAAATGATTTATTTAACATTTCAATCACACTCTGAAGAATATTTGACTAATTTCTGCAGGCTATTCATTATTATCGTGTAAAACCATCCTTTTCTAAATGTCTACTCAGTTCTGAAAAGATCTAGTCCGATAAACAAATATGGCATTCCATAAAATCAAAATTTCCTTTTTTTATTGATTAGTCTTAAAAAGGCAAAACATATGATTAATTGAATAGCGTGTGAATGTAATTAAAAACTATCATCGTACTTTTCACGATATATTCCTTTGTATCGGAAATCTATATGGCAACATTAAAACTGTCACTATATCACTTTGTTCTTTCTTTAATCTATTAAAATAATGCCTTCTACAATGCAAGTTACTTTACCTATTCATGGAAACACTATGAGCATGATTGTTAAGGGAATAACCCTATTTGATAATAGTTTAATTCATATTTAGTCCATAGGAGCATCTGTTGAGAGAATTAATGTAACTATTCACCGAGGATTAATTAGTTAAGGTTAAATCGAATTAAAGATTTTGGTCGCAAAGTATAATTTAATTGTGTTTAACTTCGTAATTTTAATTTTTAAATAATTATCTGAAATTTTCTTCACTTTTTACTATTGGCTAGTTTCATATCTTTTCATTTAAAATATTTTTCATTAAAATTTATAAAAATAAAATCACAATTATTTTGAAAAGTAAAATACCCTTTTAGAAGGATCTTCTCATAGTTTTTAAGATGATCTACATTCGTTCTTTCTTAAGTTAATAAGTAAAAATTTTCAATAAAACAGAGCATTTCTTATCGTTTCTTTACTGAGAAATTTCTGTTTACCTATTTCAACACTAGTTAATCATTTTATATTTATCTTCCACTTTTGTAAATTTATTAGTAGAAAAATTTTCTTACAGTCCACAGCGCTTCCTCAGTATTATAGGTCTATATAAAAGGTTGTTAAATGCTGTTTTTAGTCATAATTCTTTATTTTAATGAGTGGAAAAGATATTCAAATTACTTTTCTAATTATAAGATTATATATTTTAAGAATAACTGATTATAAGAATATAAATAAAGATTTAATCAAATTTTGGTCTAAATTAAAATTTAAATATTTAAGTTTTCTAAAGTGTTACATAGTTCTTTTTCTTTATATTTTTATCAATTGATAAAATTACAGAATCCTTATATCCTGACATTGTAAGTGATTTTCACACATTTTCGACTGATCTATTTTTTGAACATCTCACAAGCCATAGAAAAAATAATTTTATCTTTTCAAATGTATAAAAACTTCGCAGAGCTAAAAATTTAGCTTTTAAACATGCAAATACTATTATGTTTTTACCACAAATTACTATAATTCAAATTCCATTATTTATTTATTTTTTTGAATATCCTAAATAATTTTTGATGGATATCTTAATATTTAATGATCGAGATATTTGAAATCATACCGATTTATTGAGCAATAAGTTTCAGGTTCTCCACTTACAACAAATAAACAATAGAAGATGGATGTATTTCTTTTTTTTATATGGTGACTATCGAAGTGTGAATGCTTGTTAATTTCCATGATTTTCTTCCTTGTGACACAGAAATATGGCACAATTCATCATTAAGGCAACCTATTGCCATGCAATGAATTAGAAGCAGCTACATGTGCTATGGGTATCTACTGGTATAGATATGCATTACATGATGAATAAGTATGTGTGAACGCTATTTTTATGCAGTTATTTCTTGTTGGGCTTATGTTGGCAACTTAGTTTATTTTCGATGAATGACCGACATGAATTTTTTTTTCATGATGTGTTTCACATATTTATTTGCATATTTTCTGAGATTTACCTTTATTTATGTTTACTGATTGGTCAAAAATTATGAAATATGAAATGAGATATGTTTTGTAGAAAATTATTTTAAGATTTTTTTTTTACATTTAATATTTTTTTTTCATAATATTTATTTTCATTTCTGGAATTTGGAGTAAATATGGAATTGAAACTTTACTATTAACTTCTACCATAATTTTATACATATTTGATTACTTTAATGCTACTGAAAATGTAATTTAAAATATTTCTATCAAAACATTTCCATTAGAAGAGATTTGAACTTTTCCGATTAAAACGTTTTCTGGTTACCAATTAATTTCAATCTTAAGTCATTTCTACTTATATATACGTACAGTTACATTTTAATTTCGAAACTTTAGATTGAATTTATAATTAAAGCTAAATAATTGACGAATGCTTTTATAATATTCTCAAGAGAGAGTTTTATTGAAATGAAGTATTAGTGCAGAGAAAAGCTTAAGCTTTACTAGAGAATGTCAATTATAGTTGAAACTAAAACTGCAATTAGCCTAATTAAAAATCACGAAGTTAATGTTTCGTATTTTAAATAATTGTATCTTAAATTTCGTATTTGAAAATACTTTTGATTTTAAACATACATGAAGATAAAACTTTACCTCAAATTCATTTCTACTATTTCCTTATTCCCAAAGAAATGAATTTATATTACTACAGGAATAAGGAAATCCATACAAAAAATGTTACAAAGTAAATAATTACTCGAAATAATTTTAGGATTTGAACCAGACTGAAGTATTTTTATAATGAAAGGTGATCATTTAAGAATGTTATAGTTGATTTTTAATAATTAAAATTTTTATTTAAAATGCAATTATGTAAATCATTGGTATAGAAGTTATTTAACACAGAAACATGTACAATGAAACAGAAAGAATCGGGAAATTAATAATGGTAAAATATTATTAAAAATGCACTTTTTTGCTCGACATAATTCCAACTTAAGAATTTTTTACAATAAAAGATAAATTATAATTTTAATTAATCGCTATAGTTATATCCTTATCAGTATCACAATCGTGTATATTATTTTGAAATTTAATTTACTGATTTATATTAATTTTTATCTTTTTGTGAAATATTTATAGAACATAAACAATTATGCACAAAATGAGATGTTTTACTGTAATACCAGATATGATAATAACTCTTGCGATCCAAAGATATCTCGTTCAGTTCTTGCCGAGACAAAAAATGTTTCTCTCATGTGATGTACTTTTATAAAAAGTTTTTTAGTTTAACGTTCTCACATAATTGGTGAGATGTGGAAGTTTGGGAATTAAAATATCAGCTTAGTGTAAAACTTTCCAGTGGAGTTGTAAGCATCCATGTATTGTCAATAGTTGCCGCTTAAGATAAAGTCAAAAATTAACTAACCAAGGATTATGCATTTCTTGTACAATGCAAACACGCACGATAAGAACATCAAAATTATACATCATTGAAATTAATAAAATTCGTATTTCAAAACTAGTAGTACTCATGATTATTTTAATTCCGCTTAAAATAAATGTAGCATAATGATTTATTAAAAATTTTAGGGAACGAAATTAAGTAAAGAGTACGTTGCACAAAAAAAAAAAAAATAAATAAATAAATAAAATAAATAAATAAATAAATAAAAACAATGCACAATTGTACTTTAATACCTCCCTTGAAATGTGAAATGTCAGTGATGTCTTGGTATACGATGTGTAAACAACACCTTTTTGAGATAATCTATGAACATGCACTAATTAATATTGCAAGATCCGTTCTTTTATTATCTGCATAAACGCCTGTTGCTGTAATTTCATGGAAGTTTTAAGTCTTCCTTTACGATATTGAGTACGGTTGACTATCTATGGAAACTCCTTCCTGAAAGCAATTATGCAATGAACTTTAAGGTTTTTTTCGCAGGCTTAGGTCGTGTTAGGCAGTCAATAATACGGTATCTGAGATTTTGTTTTTGGATTCCTTGTGGCCTAGCGTTAGGAAAATACTTTTCATGTCAAAGGGTCACAGGTTTTTTCTCAGTCACTGGTGAAGAGCAGAAAAAGGATGTAGTGTTTTTGTCTTCATGTATGCTTGTCTTGGTAGCTGTTAGAGAGTTTTTCGAATTACCTATCTTGTGCGCATGAACACGAAACATCATTTTTGAAAAGTCAGGTAAGGCATTTTATGTGATGAATATTAAAATGTCTTACTACGATCTTCGATCATTAGTCTGTCTACTAAGTGATGGCAAAGATCTCATAATTTTTTAGTAAATGGATATTAAGGACATTTTAATTTGCTTTATTATGTATTATTTCAAGATGGTTACCTTTGAACTTTTTGAGTTTCTTCATTTGCGACAAACGAATATAACTCAGTATTTATAAGAAACCTCTTGGAAAGTAACGCACTGTGCGTAAAATATTCTAATATTTTACCACAGTTTTGACAGTTAGCCCAAGGGTACAGAAACTGGTCTGTGATGTCATTAGTTTGGTAGGAAACCAGAGCCATTATTTTTACAAAATAATAATATGAGGTTCAAGTGCCTTAGGAGATGATTAAGAACACAAGTACACATCTTTCTATAATTTACTAAACATCCTGGATGGGATTCAAATATGATGGTCTATCTAACCATTTTATTGATCTACCATTCAACACCTCTCCAACATATCACTTAAGGCAAATGATGTCTCAAGAATTATTTCGATTTAAATAACCTAGATTTCTTTTCTTAGTTGCACATTGAAATTTGTGTAGTCTTGTTCATAAACATACATTGTATGATACTGTTAGAAGCGGGAGAGCGAGCATTTCTGACACTCAAATTGAGCACTGAATTTACTACTCCAATTTTTTAAAAGTAAATAAAAAGTCTGAGTTACTTTGTCAGTACTTCAGTTGCATTCAAGTAAAAATATTTCCAAGAATCAAGATTTTATTTTGTGCATTTTCCGAACTCAAATTCTGTAATACATTTCTCAATGTTAATCTCCAACAATTGCCAAAATAAATTCGTAAACTCAATGTGGACATTGTAGATTTTAAATAATTATAAACTAGTTTTAATTTAAGGAATCTTCTTTCATAAAGGCGGAATTATTTAATATCATAAATGGATATTAAATAAGTTGCTTTTCAAATTAAATGGTTAAAGTATTTTAATTCCAAAAAAATTAAGTTAAAATAAGAATTTTGTGAGTAAATAAACATACATTTGAAGAAAAAAAAGCATAAAACTTTAAATTTAACACCAAACTATAAAATTAGAATGAGAATAATTAATTATGCAATAATTAGTCATTATTTGTTAAAAATCAGTTCACGTGTTGAGATAAAAAAATTTGGTATGAAAAATAACTTTAAATACTATGTGTGTGTGTGTGCATTATATATTTATATGAGTGTTTTAGATATAAATAGTGAATTAACTATGATTACTTATTATTCTGTCGATAATTTCGATGGAAAAATATAAGTCTTCAATTATTCCAAATTTTAATAATTTCTTTTTCATTATTCTTCATTCTATTCGGTTGACTCCTACTCATCAGATAGATTATGCCAACAAAAACAATGTATAGAATAATATCCATTTTGCTCATCTTACTCGAAAACTGACAATTTCATAAAACAAGGATTTATATGCTATGTTATGGTAATTATGGATAAACATTGCTGCCAACAGAAAAATTAATTTTTGGGGTTACAATATACTTCTAACAGAAATATTATATGAAACTTTTTAATTTATACACCCCAAAATTTATTCATTTAAAAATAACCAACAGTATTTAATTGGTAATAAACTCTATATATATATCAAATATAACCAAGAATATCCAATAATCTAGACTCATTAAAAATATTAAGTCTATTTTAATAGATAAAATTTACATTAATAAATTATTTTAGATAACATATAAATATTTTTAGTCATGAAAAACTGAATACGCAAATAAATCTACAATTTTAATCAAATTTAATAAAATTTTGGTTTTTAAAAACTAAGAAATTATAATAGTTTTAACATAGAAATTTAATTGATTATAAATCGAAAATATGTATGGAACCTTTGAATATTCATAAAATTAAAAATAGTCAAAATGAATTTACATAAACAATAAACTAATTTTTACGAATAAAAAACATTGAAGTATCCACAAAGATTATTAGTTTTTGAAACAAACCAAATTTTATAAAATATCCGTGTAAATTAAAAGATGATAAAAATTCCACAAATAGACATAATACACATATTTTTGCATCTCATAATTAAAATATTTCAATGAAGTCTTAAAAAGAAATCGAAAACAGAAACTCTTTACGCTCTTTCTTTTATTGTCTCTAATTGCTCTTTTAATTTGGATTTACTTTCGTATGCAAATAAAAAAATTTGAAGAACACTTATAATATGAGAACTAAAAATAATAACAAAATAATGCGTTTTTTAAAATGAGTGAATGCATTTTAATACAATTAAAAAGAAATTTTTTATTCATTTGTAGAAACTTTTCTTGTAAATAAACATACCATTACGAATAATTCAGTATTATAAGATTTTTATTTACTTTTTTGCAGATTTTTGTAACCGCATTCTGTACGAAATTCTCTAATTATATACTCGTTTCGAAAGTACATTTAAGAAATTTGCATAGTTTATTAAACTATTTCTATACATCTTATGAAGTTTTGATGATTAACGAATCTTGTTGAATAAATTTAATGATGAAGTCTTTCATTACTTTTAATCATAGTAAATAAAAATAAAATTAACGTTTATTTTCTGTATATTTTGAAAATATTGCTTTAATGAATAGAATGGATTGAGCACTATTCTATCTTAGCTTTCAGTTTGTCAGGATTATTAAGTTTGCTTGAGTGGCAGAAAATGAACTGACTGATAGCCTTATGCATATTTTATTGTTTCAAATATATACTGTTATAAATAATACATGTATTTTCTACTATAAGTAATAAACAAAAATTTTTATTAAAAGTTAAAGATTAATGGAAGAAATAAAGTTGTATGAAATAATTAATCCAAAAACCATAAAACTATATTCCTGCTGCCCTCATGTTTATGCTGCCCGGAGCAATTGCCCTATTCGCTTCCTCACTCTACGCCACTGAGTACTCAGTTCACAGATACATTGACTTCAATATTATAGTTTTATTCAGCATTCCAGATAATTGTATTTTATATAAATGGACATGTTTTTAAGTAAAGTATTCTTTTTTCCAATTTTTTCTGTATCAATGTAAAATAACTTCATATATTTTTCATAATTCTATGCTATCAGCGATATTACTTACTTTTTGTATTTGATACTTTTTATATCAAAATAATTTTTTTCTGTAAAACATGCAAAAAAGTATTAAAACTTCTGCACTTTAATAATTCTGTAATTTATTTTTTATTGTGTTATGTTTTTCACGTAACGCATTATTTCTGTTAAGTAAGTAATGTTAAGTTCTATGAAAGTTTTTTTTTTCTATTTGGACAACAAAATCTTTTCTGAAAACACCCATAATCTATTTATCAGTACATTTCAGCTAAATATTATTATTATAAATCATTAAAATAAATCACTTTTTAAGTATTTTATTTAAAATTTTATATTGATTCAATGCTAAATGACGTTATCATAATCAAAACAAGATTTACGAACTTAAATACTTTTCTTCATTAAAAAACTTAGTTATTTTAATGGAGGTTTTTTGTTTTTTTATTAAAATTTAAAAATATTATTTATTAACATTATTGTGAGAATTCTTTTTCTTTTGTATAAATTCCTTTATTTTTATCAAAACGGATTTTGATACCTGACTTGTTTTCATTTATCTAGTAAATTTATAAATACTTGAAATATTTTTTGAAATATGTAAATGAATAAATCTATTGAGAGATATTCAAATCTATTATGAATCTATGTAAATATCTATGACGTTTATTTATTTTTTTATTAGTGGAATATCTCCAAACATGGAAAATGCTGAGCTTTCACCATAAAAGGACCCTTTTAACAGCAATCTCCGCATCGATTGGTTTTCGAAGTGCTCTCTATAACTCCAGCACAAACTTGTTTTCCAACGCTGAAGCGTTTATTCGGCCATAATTGGAGTTTATGGCCATTTAGGGGATGCATCACGACACTAGGACGGTGCCAAAACTAATCCTCAGGCATTAATCTAGATTATTTTTCTGCTCCCCGGAGCTTTTACGCCTCAATAATTGTCAAACTATTTCGAGCAAGTCAGGCAGAATTTATACCTTCATTAACCAAAATGTTCGAATTCGTAGTAATTTTTGTTCGTCCGAACTTGAAAGTAACATATTTGGTTTCTTCGGAAAGACGTAGCCATGTGAATGAAACACCGAATCATTTTACATATTGTGTATAGGAAACTGCAGTTGGTTTACGGTTTGTTGGCTTCATGTTGTAGCATCATGCGCTGTGACGTTACAACGTTATTTAGACGTCATAATTAGAAACTTTGTTCCAACGAAAATTAAGTTTTTTCTGCTTTTATAGAAAACATCATTTACGTTACTTTTGAGGTTCGTTCAAGCTAGATAATGATGCATTAATTAATTTCTGTATGATGTGGTAATTTTGATAGTTTTTAATTCAGACAGAAACTGTTTATTCTATTAATTCTAAGAATTATTTTATTTCATGATGTCTGCTTGCTTATTTATCTACAAAAAAATTAAATACTGAACTTTCGAAAATTATTTTTACTTATTGCCAAAATTTTTTAAATAACCTTTAGTTGTTAACAGTAATGATTAGAAAGAAAATGACAATTATAATATAATTAGACGAAACTCTTTTTACCAAGAAAACAAATAAGAATGCCATTCCACGGATTTCTATTTTTGACATTTTAATCTGCTCACAATTCTAAAAATTGGATAAAGTGTTTTGATAAATTTGACAATGTTTTTATAAAATGTCTAATTAACTGAATTCGCCTTGGCGTAATTTTTTTTATTAACTAATCCATATAAGAATAATTTAAAAATTTAATGAAGTAGTTATGTAACCATTTCTTCAGAAGCACAATAATTTTATTTATTAATCTTCTTTTAACGAAAGAATTGAATTACTAAAATAGGAACTTTTGTTATGAGCAAAAACTTTAGAAAATTAATTTAATTTTTATGAGTGAAAATTATAATTTAAAATTTATTTTTATTATTCGTTTACTTTATTATTGTTTTCTGTTTGATGAAAAACTGATAAAACATATTTGCTTTTATCATGCAGTTCTTTTAAATTTTATTTTGAATTTTTTGTAGGTTTTAAGTGTTTCTCAAATGAGTAACAGTAAGCATTTTTTTGTTTTAGTCTCTTTTTATTGCTGTATGTAACATTGTTTTAGATGCTGATAACTAAAGTAATTGAAATTGCAGTACTTGTCATATTTTAATTATTGTTTCTTACCAAAGGAGTTGTTTTAAATCTAAGCCTGAAATCACTCAATGCTAAAGTATTTTTTTATTTAATTTGATAATCCATAGTAGATACATTAACGCATAAAAGTTACAATGTGTTTTGTAATGCTCAACACCTATTGATTTCAAGGATGATATTTTGTGGATAATAAGCAATATTTACCAGTCATAAAAAAAGAAATATAGGAAACCTTAATTTAATTTATATTAAAACTGGTTGATCCACCGTGCCCTAGTTTTAATACAGGTTTTTCCGAGTGTCCTATATTTGATTCCAGTCACTCTTGAACGACTAGGGACATATATTATTCTTCTACTTTATTCAAGGACATCTTTCGGAGTGAGAGTTTGAGTATTTTCAAGGTTTTCTCCCTTACATTACGTAACACGGCTTACTATCTATTGAAATTCACCTGAAAGGTAAACTTCATATATGTTTAAATGATTTATAGCCTTAATCTATATGAGTGCATAGTGTAAAAGTACTTATTAAAGAACTAAAATAAATGAAAAGTCAAGGGAAAATGGAAAATTTTACTATAAGTACTTATTTCTTTTAAAAATCAACATAATTAAATTTATTATTGGGCTAAAATTAAATCACTTTGACAATCAAGTCTTCAATATTGCATTCGGAAGAAAGCTTGTCGGATTTGCAATTTTCTGAGTCATTGATGATTGTTCTAATTGACATTGGTTTAAAATTATGAGACATTGTCTCGGGATAAATACCGTAGCGTGTACATACAATAGAAAATAAACTTGCGCCAAAGTGTTTTATAAATAGTTCATAAAATGAAAAAAAATATGTACTTAAAAGGAATTAATGGATATAAAATTTATTGCCTTGATAAGGTAAAAATATTGCCAGTAAATATAAATGATATTTATTTAGCAAATATAAATTTCAAATTGAAGGTGAAGAAAAGTCTAACAAGCTGACAAATTAGAAATATAAAAAAAATATTGCAGTAGAATATTTTTTGAAACGAATTTGAATTAACTGAAAGTGGAGAGAAGACTATTAAATTATTACGGTGAATTCTTGGGAAAAATTAGTCAGATATTTAAATGTAAGTATTTGTGTATGTGTGTGCATTTACAGTATTTTTGAATGCTAAAGATAGATGGACAACTAAGTGGTATCAAAGCGTTAGTGTTAAAGTAATTATGCACGAGTAAAGTGAGCTACATCACACATAAAAATAAAAATTTGTTTGACTATGGCTATCGTAAGATAAATTCATCTATTATATACTTCAACATATAAATCTTATTTTAAGGTGAATATTCGTAACAGTTTTTGGAGACTAACATAAAAAGTTAATAATTAGCTAAACAATATAAATATAATTTATTATATTTATATTTCAATATCATAGATAATTAAAATTTAATATTTGTTATAAGTAAGCTTTCATAGAAAATTTAAATATAACAGTATTAATTTGCATAAATATTCAGAAAGTACCAATTCTAATTAATATTTTTGATAATAAAAAAAAAGCTGTAGTTATAACCAATCTTTCATAGATAATTGAAAAATGAGACTAATTATAAGTAAATTTTCACAGATGATTAAAATATAACCCTATTTATTATTAAATTTTCAACTGAAGAAATTCTAATTGTTGGAATTTCATTTTCAGATATAAAATACGTTTTTTAATGATTTTAAGATAAGTTTTCTTTGGATGTTTTTTAGGATTACCTCGAAACTAAGCCAATTTTATCACTTTCTTCAAAACAAGTCTATCAGCTAACCTTTTAACTTATCAATTTAATATTTGTTTTTTTTTTTTGATCAATACAATTATGTTTATCAATCTAAAAATCATTATAATCTGTAGGTATATTACTCCATATATTTCAATTGTTTTTATGCAACTATCTATTAATACCATTTTGAATATTTTGTGAATTCACAATCGTTTTCTTTTTGATTGAACTTTGTAATCCTTAGAGGAATATTATTTTATTTAAACTTTGAAACCGTCATCAAAAACACTCACTTAAATACACCCATACTAAAAAAGCTATCTTTTTATTGTCATGGTGACATTTGTGCAAGAAAAGGATTACACTTTTTTCTTTAGGAAGGATTATGTGAGAAGAAGTGCCACAATGCTATTAACGAATAGGAGATAAAATTGTTTCTTTTCTTTCGCAGCCGAATTCCCATTGCAGCCATCCAAACAAGTTTCGACGTGAAGTGAAGCAAAGAATCAATCTATTAGCAAAGAAAGAAGACCATTGGTAGAAAGGAGAATTCGGTAGGCTAATTTCTCAGCCTAAGTCTTAATGGTTTTAGTCCTTCCTTTTATCAGAATGTTTGGTGGAGTACGATTGTAAAGAAATTCTTCCTTTATTTCCGTTTTGAAGGATTATGAGCTAAGTGATCTAGCTTTGTGCTGTTTTTGTTCAACGTGGCAGGACATAGAAAATGAAATATGTTTGAAATATTGTTTTATATTATATTTTGGTAAATAACAACAATATATAACGGTAAATAAATAATAAGAAAAATTATTCTTGGTGTATTCACAGTCTCGTTTTATCAATTCATACATTTTCATTTCATGCATAAATTTTAAAGAGAAGACATGTATACTATACAGAGATAATTCTATTACTTATTTAATTTTTATTTATTCATGTTACATCATTCATGAACTTATATTAAAAAATTTTTAATCTATCTTTCCATTTTATAAATTAACAGATTCTATCATAATGAAACGGTTTTATATCATAGATAATTTTATTTATCAAATAATATATATGTATGTGTATGAGTAATATATTTATTCATATTTTATGAGTTGTAATGTTCATTGTATAAATCATAAAAATTTAAGTTAAATTTATATTGTTTCTATTATTTATTCTAATTTACATTATTTGTTATATATATAAATATATATAGATAGATAGAAAA
>JAPDSC010031195.1:0-15855 GCA_026290005.1 Latrodectus geometricus | reverse complement strand
AAACGTTCAGTAGAAAAATATAAAGGCATTTCAATAACAAGACAAAAGATATTAACAATACAAATACAAAAGATGCAAATGTGCTTAGGAGATAATTTATGCACATGAGATTTACCATAGATAGTTGTCATCATGCACAATGCAAATGTCATTACTTTTCACAAGAAAGGAATCAAAAGGACAAGTAAACATTATATAAGACTTGAGAGTTATAAAACTAATGATAGTGCAGGATGTCCAAGATAAAACACTGTGATTCGAAATTGATATATTGAACATAATAAACAAAATCAATATATTTATTAGGTGTAACATGAAAGTTTAGGTATGGAAACTTTTATTATGTTCTATGAAGTTAATTTTTGATTATAACTTACTTTATTAATTTTAATAGCGCATCTAAAATTTGAAAAAATTAGAGACAGGGAATATAATTATTACCTTTCTTCTTGCAGAGATGCT
This sequence comes from Latrodectus geometricus, assembly GCA_026290005.1. NCBI lineage: Eukaryota > Metazoa > Arthropoda > Arachnida > Araneae > Theridiidae > Latrodectus > Latrodectus geometricus. Next base: position 15,393 of record JAPDSC010031195.1, on the reverse strand, counting down.
GTTTCAAAATAATAACTTTGGAACAAATTAGAGTAACAGGAACAATTATCAAACAGATGGTAAAAAAATAACAATACAGAAATTAAGCTCGATAAGACATGTTCGTTGTCAATTATGTGGCATATGTAGAACTAGTATGATTGAGAGACTAACTTTCTTTCCCTCATGTCTACAACAATAAGTAAATCGTAAATGACCTTTTTGTACCTAATATGCAATACATAATACAAAAATGTCTCCAAACAATTTCACAAAAAATAACGCAAGAAACTTTGACATTTTTACAATTTTAAATCTATCTGGTTCTCTCTTATTAAACTCTGTAACATTTGATTCAATTTTATCACATGGTAGATATACAATGTATCACAAAAGAATTGCAAAAACTATCAAAGCACAAGTATTTTACATATTCCTAGGAAGATACGATTTTAATTGCAGAAGAAAAGAAAGGTTTTAAACCTGAACTAAAATTTAAATTGTAAGTTATGCAATATCATATCTACAATTGCACAAAAGCTCATAAAATTGTTGAAAAAGTATACGTACATATGACTTAAAATATGCCACCATGAGGAAATGGGACAACAATATATACAAAAAAAAAAAAAAAAAAAAATTAGATTTGCTTAACCTAAGATGATTTTGAAGTGGAAAAAAGTAGAGTTTAAAAATCATTTTGTGTGTACCTGTGTTACTCTAATGTAAAAAAAAAAAAAAAAAAAAAAAAAAAAAAAAAAAAGCAATTTAGTATGGGTAAATTCAAGAAAAAAGAAACTGCCATTAAATTTAAAGACAGTTACAGATTTGGGAATGAAACTTTTGTTGGTTTACTATTTATTCCCTGAAAGCCATTAAAGCTGTACAAATTTTTACAGATGATTTCCATTTGGATACACAATTGAAAACTAAATTGAATGATTTTTTTTTATTTTGACTTTCTTTTGCCAGAGACAATCGATCCTCGTTATCACAGATTACAGTCTATAAAAAAAAAAACCAAATTATATAACAATAATAAAAAAAAAGCAAAAGTAAGCTGAAAAATTAAAATCCAAAAAGTTAAAAGTTTTATATGGAAGAGTGTGTTTGTAGATTTTTTATGTACATAGTTTGCATTCTTTTGTTTATAAAATAAATTGCTTAAGCTTAAGCATTTCATTTACAGATTAACTTTTAATTTCTGATTTGCCTCGTATATTTCTGACTATGTATTAACTGAATGTCATATATGTTCACAAAATTATTATTTTATTTGTAGATTTATAATTTCTTTCTTTGAATGATTGTAAATAATGTATAAAATCATTGCATTACTACAAGCTGTGTTTGCATTTGATTATTTGTTGAAAAAGTGAACATTATTTATGTCTCACAGTTTTGCTAAACTTATTATTTTAGTCTAACCCATGTATTTTATAATGTATCTTTAGTGATATACTAATTTTGTTTTTATTAAGCAAGTGAAAAAAATAAAATAACTGAAGAGCTTTAAAATCTGCAGCTAGAATTTGAATTGTAAGTTCTTCAAAAGTCGATAAAATCAGATTTAAAACATGTGTTACAATAAGTTTTAAATTGAAAAACTGATTTTATAATAGACCTGTATTTAATTATAATACAGTAAATTTTATTGATATTGAAAAATAAAGTTAGAATGCAGGCACTTATTAAGCGATAAAATAAATTCTTCTTACTAAGCTCTCTCTAAGTAAATCTAATTACATAATAATGGATATAATGATAACTATATAATTAGATATTACATTTTTATGAAATTATAATTATATAGATATATAAAAAAAATTTAAAAATGTGAAACAATTTAAATAAGCTTACACCATATTTTTGAAAAATATACTTTTTAATTATATTCTGCAATTCGATTAAAAAATCTCATTATTCAATGGATCAAGTCTCATAAAATAAAGTAAATATATTATTAAAAATAAAATCTAATTGAACCAAGACCCTTGAAATAATATGTAAATATATTTTTAATCATTAATATATTTCAAATTTGACTTAACATTGATAATCATTTTCAATGACATAATAAATAATAATTGTAAAATCACTCAATATTAGCTAGACATCTGCATATTTTTTTAGAATGAATAACAAAAGACAAACTCTAAAATTGAAATGAAATAATTATTTTTTGAGAATCACTGAGCAGCTTATTTTCCCCAAGATGGCAATGAGTAATTCTGGTGTCAATTTCAGGGAGCATTTGAACTAGCACTTCTTTTTCCCACCCCTATTCTAAGAAACTTAAGGGTAATTTGATGCTGCAGCTGTAACAGGCTAAGGGGAAATGCAAAACACCCTTTTTGGTTGCTTTTATAGCATTAGTATATTTTTGCATTATAATGAGCCAAAATTGGCAAACTTGCTAATTTCTTTGCATTGATTGACAAGCGATTTCAACCATTAATATTATTTTGAAAACTTCCCTTCACAAGCTTTAGGAACTAATGCCAGATAGGGCAACATGGTAACAGACATTTCCACCTCATCTAGAAGAGCTTTAAATGAAATTTAAGGATTTTTTCAATAGTGAAAACAACATAATAATGTTTGAAAAGATTGTTTTACGCAGTATGATAACCACAAAGGCACCTTTAATGAAGGTTTGACACATAGGTTCATAATAGCTAAAGTTAACCTATTTAATTCCAAAAGAAAAATGATGGTATCTTTTTGTTTAACATAAGACATGATATATTTGAAACATTCAAAACTAAAATTTAAAATATAGTAGATTTTGCAAAATAAAATTAGAAAAATTACAAATTTCAGAAAGGTTAAATAAAATATGAATTATGAATCATAATTTGCAAGTATGAAAATACATTTTTACATTTCTAATGAATTTGTAATTCAAATATTTTTTTGAAATGTTTTGGAGTTCTATTTTTTGTTCCCAGAAATACATTTTAAAAACTTTAAAATATTCTTGTTAATGAAACAAAATATATTATTTCATAAAAAATTAAGAGTGTCTGTTGCTCAAATTTGTAAAATTTAAATATTTAAATAATGTACATTTATCAATTTTTGAAGATACATGGTCAAATTTGTTCGTATTATTATAAAAAAATATCATTTGTTATCAAACATAATATCTTATATATCAAACATAATCAAAATTGTAATTTCTAAAAGGATTAAACAATAATTTATTTTTGTTGGCTGAAAAATGCAGAATACTTACAAATTTTTTTTCTGTAATACTCTCAAAATACAGATCCATAATTATTATTTTAACCTATAACTAAATGTACAGAATTTAAGACATTTGCATGACAGAAAAATTTCTTTCATAAATTTCACTTGGAATAAAATAATAACATAAGATAGCTTTTAATATGATTTGAAAACTGCAATCACACTCATGCATATATCTTTAATAAAACAAATTCATACAAAGTTAATATAGAACATACTGATTACAAATAAAATTAACAATCAGTTAATCTTTAATAAAAATGAGCTAATTTTTTCCCTTTCTAATCATTATTTCAATTTTTTCAAAAATTAAGTGATTACTGTAAGTAAAATCGTTACAGTAACATATTTTCAATAAGATTTATTTAGTAATCATGAATATTATATGAATTTCAAGAAAATATTTAAATAAAATTTTGTTTGTCCTACTTGGATTTTCTTATTTTATATGAGGATTATCCAGAAAATACAGATATACTTAATTATAAAAAGTGTAATTTGCAATATTTATTTTTAGGAAAAACAAAACAATTCTGTTACACACGAAGTTTCTTTAACTTCTCCACATACTTACTTCCAACATGTAAACACTTGTATCAGATTAAGAATTTTAATCTTCTGTTATATTCTACTGCACTTTATTTATCAAGTTAGAATCACTCCATTTCTTATCAAAACACAATACATTTGAATTAATCTTTATAGTGAGATTAGAGAAAACTAAAGCAAAATATTTAAATTAGGAAGTGATAGTCAATTCTGGTGAAATTGAGATTATTCAAAACTTCAGCCTACCTTTGATGAATAATTGGAAAATCTCACAACCATTTGACTTAAAGAACTGATAGCATAAACAAATAATATAGAAGTTCTACATATCATGTGGCCAGTAATGATAAATACTTAAATGTAGAAGATGATTAGATCAAAAAGTTAACTACATATGTGTAAACAAGATTTATTTTCTAAAAAAGTATCATCTCCTTTTAATAATTAAACAGTATTTATTTAATGAATAACTTTCATTTTAATTGCATCATAAAATCCAATAAATTTGGTTAAATTATTAGCCATTGTAAAAAATTCAGAATTTAAGTTTCTCAGGTTAATAAAGATTTAAAATTATTAACTAAGCTAAATGTTTTACAGCAAATGCAGTTTTTTTTTTAGAAATATTGAAAATACAAATGTTGCATAAATAATAAATGCAAATAATATATGTGTATTATTTCATATATATACATATAATAAATATATATTACAGTTAATTCATTATAAAAAAATAAGCATATGCATGATAAATATATTTGTGTACTTTGTAAATTAACAACAAAAATAAAAGAAAATATATAATGGGATAAATAAATTTACCCGTTCATTTTCCCAGGTTTTTTCTAAAACACTTTTATCAGCTAAATTCCTCATAAAAGCAATAGCTAGTCCAACCATTTTGCGAATTTGATGCAACATGAAACTTTGACCTTTTATTTTAATCACTGAAAACTCTAAGCCTTCAGATTCAAAAGGTGGAGTACACTGAAAATATTTTGAATTTATTTTTCTATATTAAAACAACCTTTGAATTTGCATAGAAATTCTTGCATATTTTTCAATTGTTAAAGTAATTTATAAATTATTTTCAAAATTTTGTATTTAAAATCATAAAAAATGTGATTTCTTTTCAATATATTGTAACATTATTTCAATACATTTTATATTTCTGTTTAATAACTCCAACAGGTTTATATAAAAGTAAAACAATATAGTATAATAATGTATTATCCATAAAACAGAATAGAATAATTTACTACTGATCAAGTGGTCATACTTCATATTTTAAAACAAATATCAAAAATAACTAAATTTAATTTTAAAAAATACAAATTTTTAAAGCAATAATAAATAAATTTTTAAATGGAAAACTTTATTTCTTTTAATGAATAAAGTTTTCCATTTAAAATTTCAAACATTATTAAAATAAGTACTAAATCATTTTTTAGATTCAAGCATATAAAGATAACTACTGAAGAAATTTGCTAAAATAATCAAAAAATGTAGAATACCAATAAATTAATAGCACATGCTTTTGACAAAACAAGGTATTGTCATATAAATTGAAAGAAGAAATTGCTGAACTTCAACATTTTATCTAATGCTAACATCGCAAGCAGAATTTGTTTTAGAATGATATGAGGAATAAAGTTAAATTTTAATCATAGATATCTACCTATGCAGCAAAAGATCAGGCCACACTAAATGAGTATTTAAAAGGTTGTTCTGGAAAACAGAATTTGAAAAAGCAAATTTTTTGGACTCCTGATGCAATTGAAACTTTTAGTAAGTGTAAACAGGCACTAGTAAATGTCACCTTTCTTGTTTATCCCACCCCATTCAGTCTATTTACATTACGTATAGATGCATCAGATTATGCAATTGGTGGTGCACTAGATTAAGTTGTGAATTTAGAATTACAACCCTTATGTGGTTTTTCTCAAGAAAACTGAACAGTGCAGAAACTTGATTCAGTACAAATGATAGAGAATTCCTTGCTGCCTATGCATTCCCTTCTTCCTGCTTAAGCAGGCAGGCGACCATTCTATAATTTAGGTATCTGATGGGAACTAGAGACTTTGTCATATACATTGAGCACAGGCCATTAACTTATGCTTTTTGCCAAAAGAATAATGGGTTCCTCAGGACAAGTGAAGCAACTGGATTTCACATCCCAATTTACAATTAATATGCAGCATATACCAGAAATTCAAAATATAGCTGCATAACTGTTACCACAGCAATTGACTATTGTGAAATTACTAATGCACAAGTAAAAGATAAGGAGTTAAAATCTTTATTAAAATTAGATACCTTCCAATGCAACTGAAAAATTACTCTATCAGAATTAAATATTGATTTATGGTGTAATGTTTCAAAAAATTATATTATAAAACAATTATTAAACTAATAAACTTTCAGTAAATCCAAAAATATTGTGAAAATGAAATAATTCATGCAGAAAATTTGAAATCTAATCAAACACATTCTTGATATATTTGAAATAAGAAAATTCTTAAAAAATTTCATTTATTTAAATTACTTTTACTGCCTTAATCCTCAAGGCATATTCTATACTAAATTTTTCTCATATTTTAATTTTCATGCTGCATTTTGTTTCAAATATATGTTGTTTACAAAAAAAGAGAAATACTTGAAATATATTGAAATATGCTACACAAATTTAATACTTCAAAATTTAAAATTTTTAATTAAATTAAAAATATGATACATTTTAAAATTATTAACTAAGCTATATTAACAAATTAACTATATTAAAAAGCTTTCTTAATATGAATAAAAAGGGAAATTCAATAATAAAAAGTGAATACAGTTATAATATTTTATTTCATTTAACAATTTTGATAAATAATGGATTGTAAATAGTGTTATTAGCATTATCTACTACAATTCTAAATCGTACTTAGCATAGATTTTAGAAACATTTTTAGCTTATAAATGGTAATTTTAATCTGGAAACAGTTGGATTTTTCAGACTACAAAGAAATTTGTTTAAACTTAACTGATGCTTAGTGTAAACAAAGTCATTAATATCAGTTTATTTACTCTACTGCAATCTTTTTGATAACCATAAATCTAAAATTATTATGAAATAATCATGCCTGTCTAATTGGCAAAGATAAATATTGAAGCAATTAAATTTAAAAATTTATTGTACAAAACAAATTTACTATGACATTGGAATAGGAAAAATGTGCAAGAATTTTTTTTTAAATTTTTGTTTCAGAAAATAATATTACAAAAATAATTTTAACAAAAAGAAAATTAGCTAGATTAACAATTGGATCAGCATACAGTTTATCTTATTAATGAAAATCAGGAAGCACAAAAAATACATTAAGGTATTGAAATAAGAATGACATGTTAAAGTTTAAGTATGATGAGAAAATAGAAATCAATGATTTTTAATTTTCAGAAAGTAATATAAATATAATTAAATTAAGAATTTTTCCAACAAAAAATAAATGAAACTCAACTTTATCTTTAACAGAATTCAAAATACACAAAAAAATAAGTTTATAGGAGATATGCACAGCTTAGTTTGATTGTTGCATTTAGGAACAATTGGCAAAGCATCACATCACTGTAAATACTTAAATTAATTAAGAAAATTATCAACTTTGGAGTAGGGAATATTATTTTAAGCAATTGTCTTATTCATTAATTATTCAAGTAGGCAACAGCAATTGTACATTTTATAAAAATTGATAAAAATTCAAAAGATATATTTTGTTTTAAATTTACCTCACAAGATAGGATATACCTTTTGCAACTTGGGTCACCAGGCAACCTAGTAAATTAATTCAAAGTAAATTAATAAAAAGACCAAAATAATCAGAAAAACAAAAAAAGTAATATATAATTCAATATTACCTTCCAGAAGTAAAATTGTAAAAGTTGTGAGTTCCTAAGTAATTTTTCAGAAATTCGTTTACCTCTTGAATTTTAGTCTCTGTGAACAGAATCATTTCAGGAATATATTTAAGAAAATAAAAGAAAGCACATATAGTGTATAGTTTTTTAAAAATTGAACTTAAGAGAATAGAAAATCCATTTTTTAATTTTCTGTAGTATTAAGTTTAGAACAGATAACTAGATATTTTTGTAATTAATTTGTATTTAATATCCATTATAATTTGTTACAAAAACATAATTTTATATACACCTAATATATATCATGAAATAATATTGTCAGTATATTTTATTGGAAAAGTATAAGAGTACTGGAAATGTAACTAGGATTAACAACAGTATGCCTGCATTTTTACAACTAATTGTAGAAATACCTTTTAGGGGTTGAAGATTGTCTCACATTAGCAGCAAAGCTTTTTTCTATATTTTGCAGACTACTTAAGTTACAACAGCTCGCGAATTAATGAGACACACCTCTTTGAGATATTCAATATACGTATCAAGTGATACATATTCTTAATATTTAGAAGAGCATTTTTTAACTATGCATATCTATTGGGAAAATCATCTTGTAACTGTCAATATTGGCTTTAGACATTTTCATAAGGATAGTTGGGCTGACGAAAACAATTCAAAGGCATACTTTTAAATCCATATAATTAGAATTTTAGTAATTTGTGCAAGTTGATGTATTGTTGGTTTAAAACTAATGCAAAATTTGTGATATTGGATAATTAGTATGCTGATGATATGTCTAATGTGATATTTAATTGTACATTTTGTTAAATAATAGAGATGTTCCTTGTTTATTTAAGGACAATTAGCTAAAAAGTTTTGATTCAGATAGTCGTCAAGTAGAGCTTGGGTAATAGGATGTAAATAGTTTCATGATTAATGATAATTCTTTTGCTAGAATATCAGTTTTTTTATTTCCTTCTTTTTTATCCATGATTTTATATAGTAGTTTCAGAAATGTTAATGTAAAGAAATGCTATATGTTAAATAATGGAGAGGAAAGATTCAAATTATTAATTCCTTGTGAAACTGAATTACAGTCACTCCAGATTTTAAATTTGCTTATGTTATAAGCATTTGAATGTGTTAGTTTTGATTGAGTAGCTTTAGTGTCTGCTCAAAAGATTGAGTTGTTTTGTGTGTAACTAATTAAGAGCAATATTGTATCACATTTAAATTACCACAGCATAAAGCAAGGCACAAATACACCAGTACAATAAAAGGGCAAACTATCCAATGTAACAAAAGGAACTTCTATTTTGGATTTTTCAGGATTACAAATCATTCCCTTTTGATTGTCCAGAGAACAGGTAAAAAAAAAAATAATAATAATAATAATCACCGGGAAATGTACCTAAGAAATATAATGAATAATGAAGTCATGAAAATAATAATTTTTAAAATCACATTAGATCAGCTTTTGACCTTATGTAGAGCTCCCGTTTTTCTAGAAAAGATAATACATGCTCTATCTGTTGAAAGGTTTTGTCATTAATAATTTAATCATAAAAAAATTGTGACAAATAATAACTGCAGATGATTCTTATAGATAATGCATTAGTTTCTAGAAAAGGAATAGTCTTCAATTGCAGGAAAGTTGTGGCTAAAAAAGTCAGTTTTTAAGATTCTTAAAACAATTATGCATTAAAGACTTGAAGTGCAAGTCCTTTATAATGTACCACAGAAAATTTTGGCCACAAACTCTTAAGTTTTAATCACCAAAAGAGATGTTTGGTTTGTCACATTGGAGTTGAAATCTTGAACAAGAGAGATAATTTGACTACGAACCTACAATTAAAGAAGATTTTAAACCTTTACAAACATTTACAGAGATAAGAATCCAATTCACAAATTACTTAACCAAAAGCCAGATTGCTAATCAATAGCCTTTTTTTTGCTGTCAAGAGAGAAGCACAATAAAAGATAAAAAGGTAATTATGAATTCTCTGGATTCTTAATGAAAAGCTATAAGGAAGCAAGAAATCAGTACAAGGGTAAAAAGAAATAGTTTTCTAATATGAATGGTTATATAATATCTAAAAAGATTAGTACAAAAGCTAAACTTATTTTATCAATAGCATGATTTAATAACTATAATGTTTTACATGAATCAAAAGACAGCTTAAATCTAAATGTTAGTCCTCTTTTATTTCTCAAGTGAAAATATTTTAATCAGTAATGCAAAGAGTAACATTAAATTAACTATACTGATAGATAATTAAAACACTCAGTTAAAAATTACAAATCTGATGTTTCTTTCCCACGAACATTAGTTGAATAATCACATTATTCATTACATAATAAATTATAAATTTTAAAAATAAATAAAAAATTTAATATTTCAAAGCTAAATTTATCAACTTACTTTTAGATTATATCAGAGTAACAAAGGAATGCAGTGCTACAGGAAATTAAATATTTAAGTTTTGTTGATTTAAGCCATATTTAAGCTGTCTTAAGATTAAAAATATTAAAAGTCTGCTTTAATATTTTTTTTTTTTTTTTTTTGCCACAAACAAGATTTTATAGGCTAAGCTGTTATGTTCTAGAAAAGACTCTTTCATTTTAATATCTCAATCAGCAATATCCAGCATAATTGTAAAGTGTCTACGCGTTTTCATACAAAAAGATTAAAAAATACCTGTTGTTCGATATTCTTCAACAGCTCCATCAATATTGGATTCAAATGCAAACGTTGGTAACATATAAGAATATGTTCTTGCATCACAAGCAATTTTTGCATCAAATGCTTGTGTAACTCTCCTGACAGCTTTAAGAAAACACAATTAAAAGAAAAATGATACAAATTTTTTTGTTCTGTTCAAATTATTTATACATTTATAAAAGCATGAAGCAGAAATGAAAAATTTCATAATATTTTAAACATAAAAAAAATAATATTTATAAAATTTGTCCTAACAAAATACACTGAACCCTCATTGCAAGATAAAAATATTTCAAAACATAAAAAATTGAATTTTAAGAAAAAATTTCTCATATCTACTAGTAGGTAATTTGTATAAATATATATATATAAACATGATTGCTTTTATTTTCAAAACATTTTTTTGAAACATATTGTTTCTAATACATTTTATTTTTGGTCAATATAAGGTTAGAAAAATTAAAAATTTGTATAAAAATTATTTTTAAGGTATCCAACGAGATGGGGATTTTCTAGATTTTAAATTTTCTAATAAAATCATAAGAATTTAAGAAAACCTTTGTAATTTAAAGTAAAATATAAAATTATTTTGTACACAAATCAGCTATTATGTTGTGTAACTTAACATGGCACAAAAAAAGAAGCTAAATTTACTTATTTAGAAGAAAATTTAAACAATCTGCCTAAAAATTTATTAATAATTAATAAGTTTCATTAAATTACTTTCTCCCCCACATGCACATGAGCACAAATGTGTGTTACAACCTCATATTGTTTTAACCTATATTAACCTCTATTTAGCTTTCATTTTTTACACATAATATCATGCTATAAAAATCTATATAAAATGAAAAAGTATTAAATTTATCTGAACAAGTATAAAACGTTTTTCAAAATAAAAATAATCATTATCATTTTATCATGAAGATAATTGCCCAAAAATTCAGACACTACATTATTTATAGAAACATTTAAATATTCACAATAATATCATTAAATTAAGCACTAGAGATGGCAGAACTATAGAACATTTCTTTGCAACTATATTTACTATTGTGAAATTAATATATTACAGAGAAACACCTTTTTCAAAACATGTTTATATATATTTGTGGAAATTAATCTTAGTTTTATTTTAGCTGATTAGTGAAATTACATGAAGATAATGTTTAACTCATTATTACATTTTGACACATATTTCTTTATGATCAATAATTACAGAGAAATATGGAAAACTAATTTTTGCTCTATATAAAATGTCACATCCACAATAAAATAATAATAGTGATAATTTGCAAAATTAAATGGCAATACAATCACATACAATAAGAATTATATTCTAAAGTGCATGTGATTGTATTGTAAAAATTTGTAGATTGTTTTTTTTACACAAAAAAATGAGCGTTGAAACAACAAAATGTATGTTCTCTCGAAATTTTGCCTTGTTGATAAATTTCTGAGTTTTATATAATAATGCCACTTTTTCAAGAAGAAATTTTACAAACTTAAACACAGTTATTCATAAAGTAAATAAATTAAATCAGAATTAAAATCAGCTTTCAACTCTGTAACAATTCAAATTAATTTTAGCTCTTATCATAGTTTTGCTTCTTCTCTTATTATTCTTTTAATTGAAACTGAACATTATTTACTTTTTAATTATAACTAGATTTAATGCAAGTAACATTTTTCATAATTAATAGTGAGAAATTTTACAGATTATTGATTAATAATTCTAATTTTACAAAGCAGTAAACATATGATAAAAGTTGTGCACATGTATTGTTTTACCAATTATTAAACAGTAATAATAGATTAGCAATATCCTTAGAAATATTATATGAGTTCAGTTCTGAACTTTTAATATTCTCTTGAAATTCAGTTTTGATTCTTTGTATCAAAATAAAGGTAAATATTTATAACTACTTCTACTATGAAATCACTTTACTGCAGAAATATCTAATGATAAATATATCAAAGAAATAAAGTTTTAAGAAATTACTATACCTTATACAATTTTCAAGAATATTTTTAAAACAAAACATAGAAAAATTTTAAATTTATCATTTCAATAATACTTATGCATTCATTTCATTGTAATTAATATACAGTAATTAACACATATAATAGTTGAAATGTCAGCAAATAAATAAATGATTTTCCTTGGTATCTTTAATTAAATATCCAATCTTAATAAATAGAATGATTTATTATTTTGTTTGGATATTTAATTAAAGAAAGCAAGGAAAATTCTCAATTTTACTTGCACACGAACATTGCAATTATTTATAAATAAAATTTTATCATTATAGAATTGTTTTTTTTTTTAATAAAAATATTTTATTTATAAAAACAAAAATGAAATGTTTAAGCTAAAAATTATAAATATAATCAGAGAAATGAAGAGCAATAAATAATTTGATTTTCAAAAGCATTTTATGCAAATTAAAAAAGTTAATTAAACATTTGTTTGACGTTTTGCAAAGATAAAAATTCTTAGGAAATCTTTAAGTAATGAAAGACGTATTTTTTTTTCAGGAAAAAAAAATATATATGTTTTTAATAATAAACTGTTATCTTATAGTAACGTTTATTTTATTTTATTTATTTTTTTGCAAACAAATTTATAAATGTTTGAAAAAGATTTAAAAATCTTTTACAGCTATGAATTTATCAATCATGAAATTTAAAATTCAATAATCATGATATAAATAGCTTGACAAATAATGTGAAAGATCAAAATTGTAACAATATTACTATTGATTAAAAAATACAGAATAATAATTAAGTAAAGATATGCAATTTCAATACTTACCAATGACTTTTATATCAGGTGGCAGGTGGTGATTCAATTTTTTAGGAAGCTCATCGTTTATTTCATTTGTTGGAATTTTTAAAGAAACAATATTTCTAACAGCAGAAACACCTTTGTCTGTTCGAGCAGCTCTTTGAAATTTCATGGTCTTTGGATATTTAAATTCATCTTGAAGAATAACATTTGCATTAAGCAGAGCATTCAATAATTCTTCTTCTACTGTAGTTACATTTTGATTTCTGCAATAAATATTATCACATTATTACAATATATTGCAAGTTTTCAAATAATTAATATTTTATAAAACTAATGAACCAATATGAAAATTGTTTTTACAATTCTATTAATTCAATTGAAAAAGTAAATATTTTGTATAAAATTATGCATAAGATTACGAAAAAATACTCTCTAATTTTTATTAAATTCTCTAATTTCTAATTAAATTTTTTTTATAATACATAACATTAATATATTTTTAATATAGCAATTAATATAGGAAAAAAATAAAAAAAGCATAATATACTGATACAATATGAGTAATATATTTGAATGAAATTTACAGCAACAAATACATTTGCTGTACATTTCATACAAATGCACATTCATACAGTATCAATATTCATGATACTGAAAAAATACATGGTATTTTAGTCAACATATTAAAAATAATTTTATATAACAACTTCTAAGATGATTTTCTGATAATATGTAAATCAGTTATAATGTACAGTGATAGGGATGCAACAATAAAAATAATTGAGGTACTAAAATACTTTACTGTAATACAGATAAAAAGTAAGTAAATTTTTAAAAGCTGATTTATTTTTTCACCTCATATTTTTTGCACATAGAATCATTAGAATTTTACAAAATATGAAATATACAGTCAACATAATTTCCAGAAATGACTAATAGAGGAATACTAACTTCATTACAATATAATTTTAGAAGAAAAATACTGAAAATATCCTTTTTCCTATTCAAATTCAGTGTTGCTTTTTAAAACACTTTGAAAACAAGATTTTCTCAGAAATCATAGAAGAAGAATATAATATTTGGTCAAAGAAATTCAATTGAGAACCTGACTAAATTATTATCATAGTTAAAAATTTAATTTAAATTCATAATTTACAGAAAGAATAGAATAAAAGCTGAAGAATAAACCAAAAATAATTTACTATTTTTGGTGATGAACTTTAATGTTATAGATATTTTAAAGCATAAATAGTTTAAGAAGAATAAAAAAAAAAATGTGAAATTCATATAAAAATGTGGAAAGATTTTGTTTTTACATTTTTAAATAATGATTGAACAAAAAATTATGCACTAATATACTATCCATTAAAATATAGTTTTGAGAAATAAATTATAAAAATAAGATGAATAAAATAAAAAAAAAAAAAAAAAAAAAAAAAAAAAATTAAAATTAAAAGTGTTTGATTTTACACACACAATAAATAGCAGTGCTATATTTCTTAAACTAAATTATTGTTTACAAAATATACAGCGAAAATTCAAAATATGAAAATTGGCATATGATCTGGTACTGCTAAACTTAAATTAATTTAATATTCTTATCATATGATCAAAATTTTTCTTTTGATAACTTTTAAACGTATTACGATTTAGTAGTAAAACTAATTGAAAAATTATGATACAATTTTCTTAAAAATTAAAAAGAATAAAGAGAAATTCAGCTATCCAAATTCATAGATAACATAATATTTCTTTTACTATTCAATTTTAACTACTATATGAAATACCAATTTAAATGAAATATTATGAAATAAAACTTGCATTGACTTGAAACCCTGAATTATATTAATTTTTAATCAGTTTGAAAAGATGGACCAGCATAAATAATAAGTGGGATCAACTTAAAATTAGCAAACTCTAATTACATTAAATAAATATAAGATTTTATTTGCATATTTTAAAAGTTGATTGATATTAAGGAATAATTCCAAATACATTATTACTATTTTCTTCTAATATACTAAATATACAATATTTATTAAATTTACAATGCTATTTAACAACACACATATATACATATGTACGATGCTGAATAATTTCATGCAATTTAAAGCATTTATTTTTTAAAATAATATAAATTTAAAAACCTAATAGTATATAAAATAAATCAAAATTAATTTT
This sequence comes from Latrodectus geometricus, assembly GCA_026290005.1. Taxonomy (NCBI): domain Eukaryota; kingdom Metazoa; phylum Arthropoda; class Arachnida; order Araneae; family Theridiidae; genus Latrodectus; species Latrodectus geometricus. The sequence continues at coordinate 25 of JAPDSC010031195.1, read as the reverse complement.
CAATGCTATATTACATTATGAAATA
>JAPDSC010031189.1:0-11725 GCA_026290005.1 Latrodectus geometricus | reverse complement strand
TACGTTTATTGCAACTACAACAAACAGCGGAATGAGACAACTTTAAGCTCGTTTCACTGATAATGACACTTGTTTATTTTTGACAGCTATGTTTCTTTTTATGCAATGGACATTAAAAAGGTATCCAAACACGATCCACTTAAAGTGAACTTGTTCTTTTATATAATTTTTGGGCATTATAGGTTATGATGGAAATTTCCACCACTTTGCAAAGAAGGGTTAAATGTAGATTACTTTTTACGTAATATGAGATATATACTATAACTGTACTTACCGTGATCAAATTATAGGACTAGTCTCTTCGGAGTGTAAAATCGTGAGTTTGATTTTAGCTACTGTTAAATAAAATAGGTGAGATCTTGCATTTTACTCTTTTGATGCACATTTGTCATACGGATGCTTTGATCAACTAAGGTGCTCATAGTAAGCACCTTAGTTGCCAAAGTCTTAAGACATTTAATACCTGTTTTAATTACTTTCCTTTATGATTTTTCATAGTTATGAGGTCATATTCATGTCAGAAGCCAGGAAACCCGGACAATTCCGAAGCACTGAAAACTTTAATTCAAGTACGCCCCAAAAAATAAAAATAAAAAGAGGGTAACAAAATTTATTCTTAAGATAGGACAAAGGGAAATGATATTATTGGTTATTACTTAAATGAAGTCGTTGGAAACAAAAAACATTTATTTAGATTTTCAATGTCTACTGAAAGTTATGTTTAAATTAAATCGATTAACAGGCAAACATAACATAACATAAATTATAATTTACTTCCAACTATAAATCCTTCCTTAAAAATACCTCACGATTCTTTCGTTTTTAACCCTTACTTATTGCTTTTTGAGTAAAACCAGAGTAGAGTTAATGTTAGACGATCTTGGAATGAAAAAAATGAAACGTGTTTCTCTGGCCTTCCGTGGTCACGTGGCCTCTTTGTTTTCTCAGGCATACGAGGAAGAACAGGTCCCATGCCTGTGATTGAGTTCGACGATTCCACCTCCCCGCTGGTGCGAGCCTTCATGGACGGGTTGTACGAGCAGGGCATTGAGATTGGAGACCTTAATGGGGAGTTAGAAGACGGAGCCATGCTTTCTCAATGTAAGTAAACACGTGATCACAATTTTTAAAATTCAAATTAATTAAATGAACCTCATTGAATCAGACAAGATTTTAGTAACTATCATGGAAGATTAGAATTTGATTATTGTAACATAACCTAATTTTTTTAATTAAGTTATTAATTTTCTCTTTCTGTAACTTAGCTAAGGTTCCCTTCTCTATATTTTTTAAAAATAGACAAATGTTTAAAAACTCAGTGTTTAATTAACGCTAATAGCTTGTGGGAATTAGATATCTCAAACTGTTATTTCATCAGGTTTTATTTTGTCCTGAATATTTCATTCAAATGCTTATTACTAATTGTGAGTATGCGTGTGTGTTCCATATTAGAAAATTTTATTTTAAACAAAAATAATTTTGAAACTATTTCACAAAATAGAGTAAAATCATTTATTTTTGCTGTTCACATCTAATGTTTATATTCTTACTTGTTCTTTAAAAAAACACAATTAATATTGTAAAGTTCTTTTTATGTAAACATTTTTTAAATTTGCTTACATTCATTGATTAAATGTAATTTCTTATCCAGTCAACACTTGGCATGGTTGGCGAGTTTCGTCATACGATGCTTATTTGGACCCAATTATGGAAAAGTCGAAAATTCACCTGTTGACAAGTCATTTAGCTATAAAGGTAACTTTTAAGCGTTTTAAGAATTAACTATTCATATATAATTTCTCCTTCTATAATTTATAATTAAATTTTAGTTTTGTTTTTATATAGAAAATTAAAATATCTAAATAATTCATGAAAGGCTTGAGGAAAATAATGAATTTAATTTGTACTTTTTTTCTAATTTATATACTAAAAATAGTTTTCCCATTTCACTTTCTATAATGTGTTATTCTTAATCATTTCTGGTGCATATTCTTTGACTAAATTTTTTATTTTTTTTTTTTTATTTTGATGCGATTTTTATAAGCAAACAATGATTTTCTCGAATTGTTTTTATAACAGCAAAAATAAAGTTTTATTATATGTTGATTTGTTAATGAAAATGTGTATGTTTGTTTTGCTACGTTATTATAATTTTGTATATTTAACATAATTGCAATTTCCTCTTTAGAAGACAAATTTAATGACATACTTGCCAACCCATTCAAAAATTAATTAATAAAAACTATGCAATTGCTGATTTCTTCACTTCACTTGAATAGTATCTTCTAGATAGTAATCGAAAACAAAAAGGCAGTGGGAGTGATTGCTGTGAACGTGTATTCGGGGGAGGTATACAAAGTGAAAGCAAGCAAGGAAGTGATCATAAGCGCCGGAGTCATAGGTTCACCTCAACTGCTTATGGTCTCTGGTATCGGACCCAAAGCCCAATTGGAGAAACACGATGTAAGTATAATAGTGTTCCGATGTTGATATTTCTCTTTATAATACAAGGCAATCATTTTATTTATTATAGTTATAGTCAACATTGGTGCTACTAATTTGTTGGTAACTATTTGAATTATTTAAAGGAAATAAACGGAGAAGAGCGGCAAAAATAGGAATAGGAGGAAATTTTAAGGAGATCTTGATTAGTTCCAAAATTTTCATGTTCTTGTTCTTACGAGACTGATAAAACAGATAAAAGTTAATTTACATATTTCGAACTGTATGTTTCAATAGCTTCCTTCGAATTACCTCTAAATTTAATTTTGTAATTTTGATCTATGACCAAGTGATGAGAATCGATGCTGCTTGTCCCTCCCTCTTTATTTATGTTAAGTATCGTACTTTAGACCGCTGATTCTCAACTCCTGTGCCGCAGCACTTTCGTGAGCCATCTAATTCTTAAGTGTTCCATCAAATTTTAGAAATGTATATAATCAAAATTATAATGCTTTTTTTTATTAGGAGTAAAGTTTAATTCAAAGAAATTTATACTGTAAAAGAAAACTTGTTTTTACAGTAAAGTACCCTATTTTTTACAGTTAAAAACTGTTTTTATCTTCGATCATTGTGACCTTTCATAAAGTGAAATATTTGCCCAACGGGAAGAAATTGCTAGTGCTCCCAGTATATCTACCATTACTATTTTCTACAGCTTATTTGTGGGAATAAGGATTTTCAGTATTGACTAACATAAAAACGAAGAAAAGATGACTGTTGAATGTAAAAGACGATATGAGAGTAGCATTGGCATTTTTATGATACATGAAATGATCAAAAAACATCAAGCTCTAATTTCTCAATCAAAATATACTGTTGTTGTTGTTAATGTTGTACTTGGCAACGCCAGAGTAAGCTACCGCCAATATACTTTAACATCCATCATATCTAATTCATTCATTGCTGTTTTTCATTGGTTTAAGCGAAGCTGAAAATAGGTATCAAATAAAGTAAATATTAAACTTTGATTAAATACAACATAGTCACGTCTTCTGGTTGTCTCTCAACTAGTTTAATTCCGAAAAATCGATTATTAGTGGCCGTATGAACTCAACAATTGCCAGATGTTGTCTATCGATTAGTCAAAATCCCCAAAATCAATAATGCCAACATGAGCTTGGCCTTAAACATTCGGAAGTTACATACATAATTGATGGATAGCTCTTGCTTAGTATGAAGATTGCTGCTTTTATACGCAATCTGACAGAAAACTTCGTGATGAAAAGTATTTACACACGTTAAAAATTTCACAAGATTTAGAGTTTAATATCTTTCCACTGGTGTGTCACAGAGAAGGGAGCGTAGCTCAAGTTTGGTTCAAATTACAAAAAATTTTTATTTGTTTCGAACATTTGGTCTTCAGAAACAGACATCCCGATAAAAAATTACAACGTTTACCCCTTGAATTTTTTACAATTTTTTGACGTCAAGATGAGAATAACAAAGATGTGAGCAGCCGTTGCCGCTGCACAAAAGCTATACTGAGATAAAAATTAAATGATAAAGCAAGGTTTCCAGAAATTAAAATTTATCACCAAAGTTTTCGCAAAACCAAGGGGTATCCGTTTCTGCACCGAGCCCGACATCCCGAAACATGTTGAAATAGCCACGCACATTATGTATTATCCACTTTAATTTTCAGATTCCTGTGATATCCAACCTTCCAGGAGTGGGCCGAAACCTGAGGGACCACCTCAACGTCCCCCTCTACTTTCACGTCGACGCTCCCGTTACCACGACGACTTCCAAAGTGCGCTCCCCAAGGCACGTTTGGAGCTACATCACCAAAGGAATTGGTATGTATTTTAATTGGCTACAAAATACCTCATCTTAAATAAATAAAACATTGTACGGTTACCAAATGTTTCTTCACTGTCTAATGAAATTTATCACAGGGAATGGAATGGTGTTACGCTACAAAACTATACATACCTATTATTCTCAACCTTTATTACTCTCACATATTATTTATTCTCAACCTTTATTTGTTAATACTGAAAATATCTTATTGATATTGTTATCGTGAATCGAAATCATCCCATGCTTTATTTATGGTTTGAAATATTAGATTGGGAAAAAAGAAATCCATTATTTTTACGTGAACTTTATGAAACTTCTTTGGGATTCACTTTGTAAAAAGGTTTCAAACAGCTTTCGTGTAGATTTTTAGGTCTTGCGCGTTACGACTGCTGACATGCGGTTAACTTCGATCATTTTTGATATTTTATAGACATTTTCGACGATGCTGTATCCACATGCGAGGTGCATCTCTAACATCAAAAATACCCGAACGGAATCGACGAAACAAAAATTGTACGTAACTGGTTGGTACAATTTTTATAGGATGATAAACACCTTTCACAATTTTAGCCACCCGGCTATCTTTCTCGCCGTTACAAGAGAAAAACGAAAATGTATCGAATTTTCTGTTTGTTGTCTTCCATTTTTAAAACCTTGTACTCGTAACTGAATGAATCAAACAAAAAACCGCAAGAGGATATTTTAGTGTCAAATGTCACCTTTCCAACGAGCATAAATCTGAAATTGTTTGATAGATACCTCACGAGATATCGATCACTACAGACGTCTACCGAAAAAATAATGGATTACTTTTTCCCCAACCTAATAGTTGGTAAAAATTTACTGTACGGTCACCCTTGGCGACTATTCAAAATTTCGCCAAAAATCCCAGCCATTTTGCACAAGCGAGATTTAAGGGGGGAGGGAATTGCCTGTGAGTAAAAATAGGTTGCCAGAAAATGTTATTTATTGCCAAATATGGAAAAATTGAGCCAGAAGTAACCGTACAATAAATCTGAGCCGAAATAGTCATTTGATTTTGAAGAATTATTCAGTAAAAGTTATTTCACTTCTTTTTCCACCATATTAGCACAATTATCGTGACTTCGGTGAAATCTTTTACATATTTTAACAAGAAAATACCAAATTTATCCTGATAATTAAATTCACACTATTTAGATGGTAATTCCTGACACTAAAAATAAATAAATCTCACGGCATAATAATTCTTCTCCATAATAATTTTCTTCTACAGCATGCTTGAATTCTTTGCACCAGATATACCAAATATTTGATGATAAAACCTTCTTCATTTAAAAATTCCCTTTAATATGCTAATATAGAGTCACTGATTAAATTGTTGACGACAGATTCAGGTAGTTGTAATAAAATGTTTACCTTGCATATATCTAATAATGTGCATTAAATTTGGTTGCCATAAGCTTTTGGTTGGTTGGGTTTTGTGGCGCAAGGTCCAAAAAGGACAAGCTGCGCCAACTATAAGCTTTTGAGTTGATTGAGTGCTTGAATTTCTTAAACAAGATATTTGGTGCTAAAATCTTTCTTGTTGAAGGTCCCCTTTCATATGGTGGTGTGGAAGCGGTGGTGCGGCTGCCTACGGAGAAGAATAATTCGAACATGTTTTTCATGCTCTTCAATCTGGGAAGCATCAACGAAGATCTTTTCACTTCTATTTCTAATTTTAAAAAAGAGGTAAGGCATTTTCTCCTTCTATAAGAGCATGTAATCCAAATGTGTCAGAGTAGATGTGTAAAAGAAGTGAAAGTTTATTTTACAAGGTGTAACGTTATAATCCTCAGAAATACTTTCACTAAAATATTTTGGTGAAAATGCGCTTTAGGTCCCCTACTCTGCCAACTTGGCGAAAGTGTGCTGTGGGTCCCGTACTTGGCGGGTTTTCAAAAATGCTGTTGCCATGGCGATAATGGAATACGATTTTAAACTAATTAGCAACCAATGAAAATGACCGATTTTTCAAACTGAAACTAATTAACGACCAATGAAAATGCTGAAAGAAAAAACCATTTAATGAGCATGCGTTAAAAGCTCAAATTATTTCCTCCGGAGGTTGCCATAAAGAGCTCATTAGGATAAAAACGTCCGGTTTACCACGCTTGGTGCATTTATCGCCAAATTGGCAGACTAGGGGACCTAAAGAGCAGATTAACGAATATTTTTGAAAATCTGTTTAGTTAATCCTAGTGTTTTTATATTAGAAGATAATCAAGTTTTACACTAACTTCCTCATGGTTTTGTCAACTTTAATTTTTATTTAAATGAACAAAATTATTTTTACTAGTTCACAATTCCTCAGTAACTTTTCTCCACATCTAAGAAACCACTTCACAATATATATACATGTTTCGTATTCCCAATAAAAAAGAATGAATTTTATTTTACAGACATTTGTAGAAACTTTTCCTGATGCTAAGAATGACTCCAAAGAAGGTTTCATCCTGCTGGCTTCCTGCACTCAGCCACTAAGCACAGGAAAGATCTCGCTATCGTCATCCAGTCCGACTTTCGATCCGCCAATCATCGAACCCAATTACTTGAGCAAAATAGATGACGTCAAATGTCTAAAGAAAGGTAAAATCTTTCATTTTATGATTTCTTACTTTCATTCTAATTTAATAAATTCTCTTACTTTTCTATGAATCGGTAAAAAAAAAATGTCCCAATACTAAGCCAAAAAATGGTTAGACTATACTTTAGGGTGCCCCTTTGATTTTTGCCAAGTTGTGATCGCGATTGAATGCCAAGCTGGGCAAAACCGAATCGTGTTCTGATTGGTTTAGATCCAATCGAGGCTCTGATTTGTTTATCGTTTTTAGAGTTTTGAAAATCCAACGGACGCTGCGTTATATTTGAATGTTCAACCATACTTGTTAACACTGTACTCAACGTGAACAGGAATGGCACCAAAAAAGTTGCCAGGTCCGCCAAAGGACACCCAAAAAATATTGCTCAATATAAAATATTGTCAGTTTTAAGGGTAACAAATAAATGGAACAAATTAAAGTACTGAATAAAGACCAGAAAATGGGTTTTTATTTATATATTAATGAAACATTTGACTCCAGTTTCCAGCTCTTCTCCCGAACTGAACCTTGATAATAGTTTGAATTATCAATCGGATCGAGGCAACACTGTATAGCGCCATCTAGTGACCATTAAACTCGAATATTAATGATTGTTATGAAGATCTATATTTAGCTAATTTATATTAATGTAAAATTTAACTTGACATTTTTCTCTGTAACTTATCGAAATACATTACTGGCCATTAAAATTGCTAATCCAAGAAGGCGACATGCTACAGACGTGAAATTTATACGAAAGGAAGAAGGTGCTGTGATATGCAAATGATTAGTTTTTCAGCGCATTCAGACAAAGCAGGCACCAGTAGCGACACCTACATTGTGTTTAAATGAGGAAATTGTTCAGCCGGTTCCTCATACACAAATTGCATTTGAACGTTGTTGCCTGGTGAAAAGTTGTTGTGATGCCTCGTGTAAGAAGGAGAAATGCATACCAGCACGTTTCTGACTTTGATAAAGGTCAATTTGTAGCGTACCGTGATTGCGGTTTATCTTACCGCAGTATTGCTGCTCGCGTCGGTCGAGATCCAATGACTGTTTGCAGAATATGGAATCGATGGGTTGAGGACGGTAATACGGAATGCCATGCAGGATCTCAACGGCCAGCTATCACTAGCAGCCAAGAAGACAGACATATTATCCGCATGGCCGTAATGGATCGTGCAACCACGTCACGAGCCATGAGTCAAGAAACGGGGTCGTTTGGAAGACAACAAGTGTCTGCACGAACAGTTCGACGACGTTTTCAGCAGCATGGACTCTCAGCTCGGAGACCATGGCTGCGGCTTCCCTTGACGCTGCGTCATAGACAAGTGCGCTTTCAATGGTGTGATCAACGACGAACCTGGGCACATGAATGGCGAGACGTCATCTTTTCAGATGAATCCAGGTTCTGTGTACAGCATCATGATGGTCGCATCCGTGTTTGGCGGCATCGTGGTGAACGCACACTGGCAGCGTGCATTTGTCATAGTCATACTGGCCCATCACCTGGCGTGATGGTATGGGGTGCTATTGGATACACGTCTCGGTCACCTCTTGTTCGCATTGACGGTGCTTTGAACAGTGCACGTTACATTTCTGGTGTGTTAGGAACCGTGGCTTTACCCTTTTTCGAGCCCTGCGAAATCCTACGTTTCAGCAGGATAATGCCCGACCGCATGTTGCCGGTATTGTACGGACCTTCCTTGATACGGAACATGTTCGGCTGTTGCCCTGGCCAGCACATTCTCCAGATCTTTCACCAATAGAAAACGTCTGGTCAATGGTTGCCGAGCGACTGGCTCGTCACCAAACGCCAGTCACTACGGTTGATGAACTGTGGCATCGTGTTGAAGCTGCATGGGCATCTGTACCTGTACATGCAATCCAATATCTGTTTGACTCAATGCCCAGGCGTATAACTGCTGTTATTACTGCCAGAGGTGGTTGTTCTGGGTACTGATTTCTCAGAATCTATCCAGCCAAATTTTTTTAAAATTTAATCACTTGTTATTTCTAGTATAATATATTTTTCCAATTAATATCATTTTGTTATCTGCATTTCTTCCTGGTGTAGCAATTTTAATGGCCAGTAGTGTATATTAAATTTCTTAAGGAAATGTGCTTAAAGTTCGAAGGATTTATGATAGATTTTATAGCCAGAGTTCATCTTAAATTCAAATAAACTTTTCTAATATTTCCAATATCTTTTGATGATTTTAAAAAGATTGTTTCAGTTTTAAGAAACTTTAAAATATAGTAAAGGTCAAGAAAATTGTATTTCTAATAATAGTTGTAGTAAATATGAATTCTTCGCATAATATTCATTATTTTCTTTACATTTTCAAATTTTCTAGTGTTTTATATAACACTGATGTTCAAGCTTTGGCACTTGTATCCTTCACCTTATTTATTGTGACACATTTAGTTCTCAAGTGCCACGGTGTCATGATTGGTTAGGGGTTTCGTAACTTTTATCGTAAGGTAGTGAATTAGAATGCAAATGATACTTCTGTGGGTGACAGACCACTACATTAAGATGAACATTGAATTACTTGTGATATCACAAAGGAAATAATAATTATTTTGGTACTTCATCTGTAATAAAGTTTTCAGTACTAAAAAGTCCACATTAAGAGGTCTTACGGCCGTATTCACCAACCAGAGTTAAACTAGGTTTCAGGGTAAAGGGCGAGTTAAGTCATGAAACGTTATTCACCACGACAAAAACAACGATTAACTCGCCTATATGTAACCCTAGAATAACCCTACGATTCCGGAGTGTTATCGCCGAGTCAGCAAACAATGGCGGACTTAAGCGATATGTTTGTTGACATTGACGTGCAAGATTGCTAGCCAATCAGAAGCCGTCTTACATGTCGTGTTCGGTTAACTCCAAAGTTCTTTTACACGGGAATTTCCCCGCGTCGTGAATAAGAATCGGCGAGTCATGCTAGAGTTGAGTTATATCCGAGATAGGCTACACTCAAGTTAACCCGTGTTTGGTGAATATGGCCGTTAGAGATTAAATGTATTTTCGTCAGATAAAATCAGACAAAGAGCCATATTCTTATTTATATATTCATTGGTAAAAATAGCTTGATATAGACACTGAAGAAGCTTGTTTAAGTCTCGCTAATCTAATCAATCAGTGTATCGCATCAAACTGAGCAATGAATTACCAACGAAGTTACGGGTGAACTAATAGCTATTTGGTACTTTATGACAGGAATAGTTATTCATTTACAAAGCCTATTAAGGGGTCGTAATGGCGTAAGGAAAATTTTTTATTGGATAAAGTCATCCGAAGAATCAAACTCTCACTAACACTCCAAACACTAAAGAGGCGTGTCTATGTTAATTTAATCTGCCCAATCGGTATATTACACAGAAATGAGTGGCATAAAGACGGTGGCATAATTACGCTTTCGGTAGGAAGACTCAGGAATAGGACAAATTTTACATTTGAGCAGAAATAACTTCCATAAAATTCTTACTTTAGTATATTCCGTTTGTAATCTATATAAATTATAATTCTAAACATGAAAAAATACTTTAAAATTTACATATTTTCTGATTTTTATCGTTTTAGCTGTGAGAATGGCAGTAAGGCTAGCTTCCACGGAAGCGATGCGTGAGTTAGGCACCAAGATCCACCTGCCCGGATATCCGTCCTGCTTGGATTACGAGCAGAGTCTGGATGACGACGGATACCTAGAGTGCTGGGTCAGGATGTCTGCCATCACGGCCTTCCATCCAGTCGGGACTTGTGCCATGGGACCCAAGAATTACACTCTCTCAGTGGTCGACCAGAAGCTCAGGTAAATAACGTTCATGGGCTTTTCTTAAATAGACAAAATTTTCTGCCTTACCAAAAATCTTTTTTTTTAATTTTTATTTAATTAAAAAATAATTAATATTACCGAAACTAAACTGCTAATGGTAAAAAAAGACTTTATTAGAAAATAAAATTAAAAAATAGAAAAGAGATTTATTTTTTTGTTTAAAATTATTGGAATGGTGGTGAATCGTTGCTTAGTAAATATATTTAATGTTATTAAATCAAAGAAGATTGTATAAAAAAATTAATAACTTTTTGGATATATTTTGAATCACATGCAAAACATTTCTTTTTATGACAAGTTCTGTCCATTCTTGGTGATGTACATTTCCGCAGATAGGTTTGCACATCCCTCACAAAATTTTAATATCTAGAATTCTTGCCAAATGAATAGTTATATATATATATATATATATATATATATATATATATATATATATATAACACGTATTATAAATGTATAGTGTTTTGGAAGTAGATAATTCGTAAAAGCGTTGACACGATATAACATTTACATTTTTTATATATAACAGTTCAAGTGGAGAAGTCTATTTAATTTCCTATTGCGATAGTTTACTCACTGTAACCCTCAGTTTAGGAATTCTTGAGTTTTATCAAGCGTGGATACTTAATAGGGATTTAGAATGAATTGTATATTAGATTCCTGTCAAGATAGATTCCTGTCAAGTGTGTACCAGAATTAGCAGTGACTCATTCGATTGTGAGGTAAACCTTCCAATAATTCGTAAATAGAACAAAATTTAAAGTGACTTCTTGTTTATAATGCCTGGTATTGGGATTCTGTGATAGAACAGAATTCGCAGTAATTCTTTTGATTATAACTTATCTTCCAGAAATGCGTGACCAGAACAGAATTTGAATTCCTTTGATTGTTGCTCATCTTCCAGAAATGCGTCACCAGAACAGAATTCGATTTCTTTTGATTGTAGCGTATCTTCCAGAAATGCGTCACCAGAAC